>PVKA01022553.1:10690-37037 GCA_004027165.1 Ctenomys sociabilis | reverse complement strand
GGGTCTCACTATGCAGTTCAGGCTGGCCTTAAGCTCACTGTGTAGCTCAGGCTGGTCTTGAACTCACAACAATCCTCCTGCCTCCGCCTCCCGAGTGCTGGGATTACAGGCATGCGCCACCATGCCCGGCTCAACCTTCTCTTCTTTGAACCCTTTCACGAGATACAAAGGTTTTCAAAAGTAAGTGCAGGTTATTTGTGTGTGTGTTTTCCATTTCTTTTTTATTTTGGAGTATTTGTAATCATTTTTATATTAATGATTTTGGGTTGTGGAATGAATCATCTGAGTTTCTACTATTTATTATGGGGAAATTTCTTTGATGTCCAAGTACTGTGGGCTACCAGCATGCTTCCAGAATGAATGATGCTGGCAAAGCAAGTTTTTACTGTATTCTGTTACTGTAACAGGAGTGAAAGCAGGAATGGTACCAGGAAGTGGGGTGCTGCTGCAAACAATTCTTACACTGTGCAAGCAACTTTGGGCAGGGAGAAAAAGAGCAGGATAGTTTTGAAGTGTATGCTGGGAAAATCCTCCATTGGTGTGGATGGACCATTAGGGGTGATGGAAGAAGAGAAGAGTGGAGAGCCATTGGTTAACTTTGAACTCCCTGGAGATCACCCAGGTGCTCATGATGGATGCTGATAGAAATATGGACAGTAGGGCCTTTCTGAAGACAGCTTTAGAAATAAACCAGAGGAAGGCAATCTTTGTGAAAAAGTGGTAAAGAATGTTGCAGGATTGTTGTGACCTAATACTCTGTGTAAAGCAGAATTTAAAGGCAAGGGACAAAGACATTTAGAAGAAATCTCTAAGCAAAGTTCTTGGGATGATGGCTGGCTTCTCATCATAAAATGTGGGAGACAAATTAAAGATGAAATTAGAATCAAAATGGAAGCAGGACTTAGAGTTTGAAAATTCTCAAGCTGACCATGTAAAGAATAAGAAAACCATGTTTGGAGAGTGTCTAGGCTCTGGCCACTTACTTGCTAAGGGGGTTATTACAAGAGCAGGAAGCCAGATGACATTCATTAGGGCAATGGAGAATGACCCCAAAGGCGCCTCAGAAATTTGAGGTGCCCCTGGTCAAAATCCATCAGCATGTGGATTTTAAAGGCAGGATTGCTTCTAAGGGGGACCTATGCCACTGGTGGAAGTTTGGGGTTCATAGTGCATATTCAGGTTTGGCTGCACCTGCTGTGGTGCTGTGCTCCGTGGCTGCCTCAGGTGCAGCTCAGGTAGGCCTGGCGTGGTTTGGGCCACCTTTCTGGAAGGCACAAGTGGGAAACCGTGGCAGCATCTGCAAGGTGCACCCCGGCAGGTGCTCAGGGTGCAAGAGCAGTGTGGGTATGGCCACCACTAATCAGATCTCAGAGGTCGCCCCCCAGAAGCTCAGGCACGGCCTGCTGCTCAGGTGGGGCTGCCCACAGAGCCTTGGCAGCCAGATGTGCAGGGCCGCACTGCGGCACCAGCTTGGGAGAGCTGCTGTGTGCGCTGTGCCGATGTGCGTGGGGGCTGCCTGGGACTGGTGGGCCCAGCACTCCCCCACTCCCCGGGGGGTCCAGAAGGGGGATGCTCGGTCACATTAGATGATTCTTAAAGCTTAAGAACTAACGCTCGCCCATTGGGCTTTGGCTTGCCTGGAGTCTTTCACCCTTTCTTTTCTTTGGGTAGTTCCTTCTTGTGGACAGGGGTGTTGTTGCCCCACTGCTACATTTTGGGAACCTAAGTTGATTGATCTTGCAGGCTCATAACTGGAAGGGAATTTGCCTCAAGGCGAATCATACCTGAAACTTCATGCATATCTGATAGACGGTAATTAGATGGGAGACTTTAATTTAGGCTTTGAGTTGATGCTTGAATGAGCTCAAGACTTTAGGACTAGTGGGATAAAATGAACATGTTTCTTTATGTGAGAAAAACATGAATTTTGCATATCTGGGAGCAAAATGCTGTGCTTTGAATATGTTCCCCAATATTCATTCGTAGAAACTTCATTGCCAAAGTGGCTGTGTTAAGAGGGGCCTTGCGGTGCTGGGGATGGAGCTTGTTACAGTTTAGATCTAAAATTTCCCCCCAAAGTCCTACACATCGAGAGGCGGGGGTTTGGGAAGATGACAGGATGGTGGGTGCTGGACTCGTGGCTTAATTCCTCGATGAACTCAGAGCCGAACGCGGGGGCGTGGGCTGGGTTGGAAGAGGAAGCGCACCGGGGGTGGCCTGGGCAGCTCTGCTCTTGCCCCAGCTCTCCCCTTCCCTCTCTGTCCTGGTGGCCATGGTGCCAGCCCTCTGCGCACCTCCTACCGTAGGTTTATGCTTGAAGCCAGCTGGTTACGGACTAAACCTCTGCAGACGAGCCAATGCGAGCCCCCCGGCAAGCTGTGGGAATCAGATGTTTTGTTCCAGTGGTGGAAAGGGACTAGTGCAGACTCTACAATCCTGTGCGCGCCAGTTGAACTTCCGTACTTAAAAAATGACTCATTGTTTATTACCTAGGTGGTCTCCTGAGTACAACGCTGTTTGGATCATACCCTCGATGGTTGCTCTTATAAAATGAAGTATTTGTCATTCTCAGGAGTCCATAACAAAAACAGGGTATAATCATCAAGGATTTTATAAACAAATTCATTAAATTCATTAAAACTAGTTTTACTCCATTTGATTTGCAACTCTCATTATTGGTAATTCTAAACATTTTAAACATTTGTGGTATACTTCAAGAGGAAGAATGCGTTAAGAAAAAAATTACAATAAATTTCGTATAATTGAAAATCATAAAAATACTAGCTAGGAAAAAGTCTAGAAAGCATGCATGTTGATTGAGTAAAACATTTTTTGAAATAAAAAAAAAAAAAACCCTGAGGTTCTTTAATGATACTGTGCTGCCACCTGGTGGTAATAATGTCTTACTGCAGTAAGATTTTTAGAATTGGCCAATGAAAGGTTAGAAGTTTTTTTTTTTATGTCTTTTTGAGACAGGGTCTCACTATGCAGTTCAGGCTGGCCTTAAGCTCACTTTGTAGCTCAAGCTGGTCTTGAACTCACAACAATCCTCCTGCCTCAGCCTCCCAAGTGCTGGGATTACAGGCATGCGCCACTACGCCCGGCAAGGTTAGAAGTTTTAAAGTCATAATTCCTTTGCATTTTTGTCTGAGACTAAATTGATTTTCCAACAAAGCAGAAATTTTAATGAATACCAGAAACACTGAATCCGTTCATACTTAAATTTCCTTTCATAACATTATAATTGATAAATGAAAGAAGAGGTATCTGTTATCATCAGTATTTTATGACGACTTTTCTCTGTTCCAGTTTCTAGAAATAAAGCCACCCTTAGAGTCATTGTGAATGGTGGTGTCATGGTCTGATCTAGCAGTCAGCATTTCAATGTGAATTATGTTTGGAGCTCAGAGGTGTAGAAAAATCAGCTGAACCTGAGGACAATGTGGTCACGCAGAGGTCCTCTGAAAGCTGCATGTGTCAATGGGCTGGGGGTGTGGGAGGTCACTTAAATGGGCAGAGTTTGAATACTGCAGATTTTTACTGCAATCTGCTCCTAACAATCTGACACATGCTGCCCATGGATGAGTCTTGCTCACATTTTGTAGAGCTTTTCTTTCAAATATCTTTAGATGGCAACTTTTTAAAAAATGTATTTAGTACAGGGTCTACAGGGTCTCATTGCACAGATCAGAGTCAAAGTGATCCTCCTGTTTTCAGCCTCCCAAGTAGTGGGATTACAGGTGCCTGCCACTGTGCTGAGTCTCAATCACTGTCTCAGTGTGCCCCGGGGGTGGGGCTCCAACCCGGGTCTCTGAGTCTGCCTAAGCAGGTGCTATAATCTGCTGAGCTACCTGGCCTGACCAACAACGTTTTTTTTTAAAGAACAGAACAGCACTGCTGTTTTACAAATCACATGCATTACCATTCCCAGGTGTACGGCCAGGGCATTGTGCAGTCCGCCTCACTGCAGGTCCCACCTGGCAAGTTTATTTATTTGCCAGCCTGAGTCTGCAGCCCTTAATGTCTGCAGCGCATGCCTTATAGCTTCCAGATTTTAATGAAACAAAATAGAAACGGTGACATTAGAGTTGGCAAAGGGACCCAAGAGCATCTGGTCTATCCCCTTCCTTGTCAGGAAACAAAGGACAGGTGTTGCCCAAGGACCTGTGCTGTGCAGGCCGAGGCTGCACTCAGGACTCCCTGGAGTTGTGCGTTTGCTTGGGGATGGGCTGCACTGTGAGTGACCTGGGCAGGTCCTTTGGCAACAAGGCACCCTACCAGGCACATAGTTTTTCAGTTTGGACAGAGTTGCTGATAACCTTCTCAGAAAAATATTTGTCACGAGTGCCATAGTATTGGGAAGCCATATAAATTCCAGATAAATGCGACAAGGAATTTAATGCACATTTTGTAGCTCTTCTGCACTGTCCAATATGGCAGCTGCTGTCCATAACTGACTGTTTCATTTACATATAAACTTTACTGAAATGAAACAGAGCTCACTTTCCCAGTGGCGTTTGTTCTGCGTGACCCATGCTAGACACAGAAACAGTTCTGTCGTTTCAGAAAGTTGAACCGGCTGCACTGATGCATTGAAAATGCCTTCTTTTGGAGACCTTTCCTGCCAGAGTGCTGTCTTACTCTTTCTTTGTGGTGAACACAATGAATCAGAGCTGCTTGGAGAGCGAGCCTGGAGGTTTGCTCCAGTCCGCTTTGGGCGTGGCTCTGGGGAGGGCTCTTGGCTGTAGGCTCTCCACCGTGCCCGCTTTGGTAAGTGAGGCAAGCGGGCTTCTGGGGCCGCTCCCGCGAGGGCGCTGGTCCCGACCTGAGATCTCCCTCTGTGTCATCATCGTCAAAGGCTCTCACAAAACCTCTGCATTAGGGACCGAGTTTGAATACAGGAATTTGGAGGTCTTGGATTCAAACTACATCAGGAAATGAAGCCTGGTCAGTGTCAACAAATGGGATGAGGAATAGAACAAAAGAAAGAAGCTGATAAATATTATATATATATCGTGGCTTGGATAATTATACTGCTAATTTCTGTTGGCCTATTAAAGGGAGCAATTATTGCTGAAGTTTTCTTTTCTCTTTAATTTCTTATAACTTTTTTAAAAATCAATTTTGCATGTTTATATCTGGTAATCTAAACAAGTAATTTGAAGATAACAGTATGCGATACAATAACCATTGTTGAATTCCTATTATTTTGTTTAGTGAAATTCTGCATCATTTCTATTTTTTTAAAAACTATTTTGTATTCTCTTTTAAAAATAAAGAAGAAGACCAGGGATATAGCTAAGCTACAAGTGCAAGGTTGTGAGCTGGATCTGCAGTACTGCCAAAAAAAAAAAAAAAAAAAAAAAAAAAAAATCAGATGGTGAAATGAAAACAATTTCTGTTAAAGGAAAGCAATGAAATGCACCCAATACAGGTGCTAGGGAGATGTATGCAGCCATGACATGGAGAGCAGTTGTCAAGAGCTGAGCGTGCTTTCTTGGACCTTCATTCCGTTGCCCGGGCCGCAGACTGTCTCTGACTGGTTGGCAGTCACTGGCATCTTCCCTCACGAGCCCTTTCCTCTCCACACAGCCTCCACGGCAATCCCAGGCAGAGGGACGAGCCTCCCATGTAGTCCAGCCTTGGATGTGACTTCCAAGCAGAGTGTCACAAGACTGAAAAGTGGTTGAATTTGATCTATGATTTTGGTAATCTGGAAGAGTCCATCCTTATATCCCCAGTCTCAGTTTTCATCTTGCCTATACCTGGGTGTTCGTGTCACCTGTTCATTTGATATATCTCCTCATTTTTTTTTTTTTTTTTTTTTTTTAGCAGAACCAGGGCCCTTGCGCTTGCCAGGCAAGCACTTATTCTACTGAGCTATCTCCCTGGCCCCTGCACCTACTTCTTTGCAAAGATTTTTTTCCAAGGTTACCCAGAACTCATCTATGTTGCAGTCAATCAAATAATCAAACTCAATTGTAATGATGTTGTTTTGATGTCATGGAGATAGGAATAAGTACAAGTAAGAGGAGAGATTTTTCCAGGTGCAAAACAAAATACATTGGCACTTCAGTTGTGGAACTCAATTTGCTCTAAATCAATGCTTGAACATCAAAAAGTTCTAGCACTGAACATATTTTTTCCATAAATAATAATGGAAAACCAAATAACTGGTTCTGAGTTCAAAAATTACACCTATGGACACATTTTTCCAGTACTTTAACACATTGCACAATGATCTATTTCTTTAACCCTACCATGGTTTGCAGCTTCCCCTTAGCTTTACTGCTGGTATCATTAACTTTTTTTGGGTCCATGATTATGATATTTTACATAAATGAAGTACACAGGCTAAGAGCACAACGGCAAGTGTTGTATGCTCTGACACAAGCATTGTGTGGGCGCAAGAGGCACCTAGACTGAAGCGTGACCTCTGATTTGGCAGCGAGGATGCCTGACTCACTCTCAGTCCGTACGGGTCAGAGTTTTGACTTGACTCATGAAAAAAGTCACTGACACTGAGCAGGTTTCTTCTGAACGTTGCTGTTTGAGTGGTGGAAGGGCCGAGCTCAGAGCCCTTGCCAAGCCAACGTACAGTGCAGCAGGAAGGGCACCCTGATCCTGCGTAGGTGACATGAAGTTTACTATATCTGGAGAGCTGTTGAGAGAAGAGAAGTCTTCACCTACAAATTCACAGTTCCTATCTGCACCTAGGAATGGGGAGCAAATGACAGCCCATGCTTTGCTCAGGGTCTGGGATCATCCCCCCCGGGGCTTTGCTGTCAGGGTGTACGGCCTCACGCTGCTCTGAGACCCTGTGCTCTGTAGTCTGGAGAGGCCTGGCATGGTCTCATTACCTTTTCTCAATCTTCGCATACCAAGCTCGCCTGTATGTATGACCAAACTAATGACCTCCTAGCATTCAAATATAAGCTGACACGCATTCCCTCAGTATCTGAGAGGAGATTCTGGATTGCTAGGTGAACCAGGCAGTACAAAAGCAGATCAGTGCTTCTGTTGTTGAGGTACGAATGGAGTTTGACACTGTGGTTAAAAACAAAACCTGGATAGAAAAATGGGAAGCTTCTGATGTAGGCTTTGGAACCACTAATGTGTAACTCTTCTATTTGCCTGACAGTCCTTTATTCTTCCAAAGCTCTTCACTATCTTTTCTTGCTTCTGTAAGCTTTCTCAATTTTCTTACATTTCTTCTGAGTGATTGTGCATGTGCTAGTGAAGGCAAAAGGGGTCTGCGGCAGGCTCAGCTAGACTGTGCCAGTATGGGTTAGACGTTGCAGCAGGTGTCCCTGTATTTTCACCAAGTGCACTGGCTCCCATTAGGGTTCTTCAGGCAGAGGGGAGGAGTCCAAGTTTGCAGTATACCAGGGTCGGAGAAGAACAGTGGTAGGATTTTTTTTTCTGAGGTGCTGTGAATTTTGGAGAGTGTAGACAGGGATGAGTGTATTTGTATGAAGTTTTTAAGGATTACACGTGTTAAATTGTGCAGTATCATCCCGTGATCAGTGACTTTCCCAATTCTGTAAGGGTCCCTTCCTTCCCCATCATGATTCCTATCATCACTACCAAAAGAGCAACAACAAGAACAAAAACCCATCAAAGTGGAGGATTACTGATAAAGGGTCACGCTAGGAGGGGGAGGAGCTAATCGCTACTTACGACTTTCCAAGTGAGAGTGGGCCCACTTCGCAGACACCGACACCCTCTGTGCCATGCACCCGGTGCTATATTATTTTTCATGCTCCTGTGTGTATTCCAACTCTGATCGCTCCTTGAATCCACTCACTAGAAAGGAGAGGATAAAACTGATCAATGCAATGTGGGCTAGATAGAACGTGGTTGCACTGTGGAAGTAGGCTGATCATAGACCCTGCTTGCGGTAGTTCCTGGTGCTGAGAGTATCTAATGGCATTGGACAAGGACAGCTGCCATATAATGTAATGTTCCTGTCCTCCGCTTCACGCTGTACCTGTTTTTTTCTTTCCCTGCAACATTGATTGATTCGGTAATGTAGAATGTTTGCTTTCCAGCTGGCAGATCTAATTGTAAATAAACAGCTGCTGGCTGCATTTAGGCAGTGGATGATGTTGGCAGGTACAAGAGCAGCGTGTGCGGGGATGATTTAAGGCCTGTGCAGTGGAGTGTGCGGGCCGCGGGGAGACCGAGGTGGGAGGCGGGTCAGGTACAAAGTCCGCCATGGCCCCGTATCCCTTTCAAGGCTGTTTGAACATTTTAATGAAAAAAGGGGTCTTGCATGAATCTCAAGGGCCCATGAGGGCCAAGATTATGAACTACAGAGGAGAAATAGATCGGTTCTGTCTTATCTAGGAGTCTTTTGTTTTTGAAGAATAGGATCAGATATTGGACTATTCCTGGAGGATTATTTTCCTGAACAAGGTAGATTTGAGGATTCAGAATGAAAGCAGCAAGATGATGGATATGTGGAGGGGAGATCTTCCAGGAGTGTGGGGTGGCACAAGGCCAAAGACAGCAACAACAGAAATGCCAGGGCCTCGGGACCTTGGTATGTAAGGACCAGGGGTTTAACCTTGACCTCCTCACAGGCAGACCCTTTGCACAGGGGACAGAGTCATATTTCGGGGTCTGGAAATAACCCTGCATGCCTAGGGATGAGCGTGGAAAGTGTCAGCCACCTGAGCCGATGTCACAGCGTGCCCTCCCCTTTGCTCTGGGTGCTGCTTCCTGCAGACACCAGGCATCAGTACTGACAGGGATTTCTCTCCCAGCTGAGCCTCCTGGAGTGGGATAAAGTTTCCCATGGCTCAGAAGAATCCTGTTTAAAATATTAAGTGCACTGCACATTTATCATTTTTTTTAAAAAATGTATTTGGTTGTTGCAGGGTCTCACTACACAGCTCGGACCCATGGCGGTCCTCCTGCTTTCCGCCTCCCGGGTGTTGGGATTACTGGCATGCACCACCATGCCTGGACTCTGGCCTGCTCAGCTTGCCTAGGGGAGGGGCTGGTGCAGCTTGTGGTGTCAGGGATCAAACCGTGGTCCCTGTGCTTATCTAAACTTGCCTAAGCAGGCGCTTTAGTCCACTGAGCTATCTCACAGGCCCCTGCACATTTATCTTTAATTGACACATACATAGCAATTGTGCATGTCAGTGGGGTACAGTGAGATCCAAACAATTGCCATGTTTATCATCTCGAACATCGATTCTCTTTCTTTGTTTTGTTACTGTGGATTTAACTCAGAACCTTTGCACTGAGCTATGTGGCCAGCCCAGTTTGGATTTGTGGTTTTGCTCAAATTGCTTAAGCTAAGCTTGAGCTTGGACTCTTTCCTCAACCTCCCAGAGCACGGGGGTCACGGGATGTGCCACCGCTCCTGGCTCATTTCTTATTTCTTAAGGAACATTAAATCCTCTCTGGTAGCTATTCTGAAGTAAACTGTCAGGCATCTCACTGTGATATGGAACCTGAGAAGTTCTTCTTATCCAGCTGCACCCTTTACTGGTTAGGTGTCCCTCATATAGCCTTCCCTGCTCCAGGTCCGTCCCAAGGCCTGATAACTGCTATCCCTTACATGTAAGCTGGAACATGGGGTGTATCTTCCTGTGCTTGACTTGTTTCATTTAACATAATGTCTGCCAGTTCCATCCATGTGGCAAATGACAAAACTGCATTTCTAATGGCAGAATAATATTCCCTTGTGTATATTCACAATTTCTTTATCCATTCATCCACTGATGGACTTCTATGTTGATTTCACATTTTTTGCTATTGTAAACAATACTGTAATCCACACATTGGCACAGATGTCTTTTTGATATATTGATTTCAGTTTCTTTGAATGTTAAATCATTAGTGGATTTGCTGGATTGTATGGCAATTCTTGAGTTTATAGTCCCATTAACAGTGTATGAGAGTCCTCCTTTATTCATGCTTTTGATGGCATTTTAGATTTTTCATCTTTTTTTGATATTAACCATTCTAACTGGAAAAAGATGGCTTTTTGCTTTTAATCTACATTTCTCTCATTAATGATGTGTATTTCTCATAAATGTGTTGGTTGTTCGGCTATCCTCTGTCAAGAAGTGCTAATTTAAGTCATTTCCTCAATTTAAAAGTGGGTTGCTTGTTGTGGTTTTCTTTGTTTTTGCTGCTGAGCTGTCTGAACACTTTTGTACTGGGGATATTCATTCCGTGTCAAATAGTTTGCAAATATACTCTCATTTTCTGTTGGTTGCTTCTTCACTCCACTGGTTGTTTTCCTTTCTTACATTTTAGCTTGATGCATTCGATTTATCACTTTTTGCTTTTGGTGCGTGTGATTTTGTGCTTGTATCTCAAGAAAATCTTCAGACCATGCTATGAAGTATCTCCTATACAGTGTGTTCTTCCAGAAGTTTTATGGCTTGGGGTTACATCTAAGTCTGACCTATTCTGAATTTGTGTTGTTATATGGTAAGAAATTGGGAGGCCTACTTCTTTCTTTTCTACACAGATATTATTTTTCCAGTCCCATTCATTGAAAAGAACTTTATTTCTATTTTATTCCTTTATTCCTCCATTGTTCTGGTGTTTTGGTTACTAGAGCTTTGTAGTATGTTTTGGAGTCAGGTAATGTAATGCTTCCCATTATTTTGTTTTTGTTTCAGGACTTCCTTAGCTATATGAAATCTTTTTTTTTGGGGGGGGGAAACTGGGGATTGAACTCATGCCCTTGTGCTTGCCAGGGAAGTGCTTATTCCACTGAGCTGTCTTCCCGGCCCCATGAAATCTTTAAGATTCCATTAAAGTCTGGCCAAATAGCTCAGTGGATTAAAGTGCCTGCAAGCAGGTGCAGGAGCCAGAAGTTTAATCCCCGGGCCTGCCATGCCAGCCCCACCCCTGGGAGGGGGTCAATTGAGACTGGGCATGGTGGCGCACACCTGTAATCCCAGCTCTTGGGAGGCTGTAAACAGGGAGATCACTACAAGTCCTATCTAGTAATGAGATCCTGAACACCCTGCAGACCCTTCCCTTAAATACAGAAAAAAAAAAATAAAAAGATTCTATCAAATTCTAGGAGTGAAGAAAATCACTGGCATTTTCTTGAAGAAAATCACTAGTATGCACAGTTTAACAGTATTAATTCTTCTAGTTAATGAACATAACATGTCTTTGTGTGTGTGTGTGTGTTTTCAATGTGTGTGTGTTTTTTTTTTTTTTTTTTGGCAGAACCAGGGATTGAATTCAGACCCTTGTGCTTTCCAGGGAAGCACTTATTCTACTGAGCCATCTCTCTGACCCCTCAATGTTTTTCAGTAGTTTTTTGTGATTATTATAGAGAACATGAACTTTACATTGTAGAGGCCCATTAATTTCCTTGGTTAAATTTATTAAATTCAGAAATTGAATTTCATTTTAGCTTTTTAACTTCGTATATTACTTAATGGTACATTTCAAAGCTGCTTGAATTTGTATTTTTATTTTATTTGTACATATTTATAGTACATATTTACATTCCTTGTGGAAAGTTGGTATGTGGACATAACATATGTTAATTCTTTTTCATCCCTTTTTTTTGCCTAAGAACATTTATCTTTCATGGTATTTTGACTTTGGAAAATAAGCAGAAGTCACATGGTGACAGATCTGGTAAATAAGATAAAAACATTGCACTGTGATGTTTTTCCAAGTCTGCCTTCATAGTGAATAACATTGAAGAGCAGCATTCACTATATTTTTGATTATACCTCATGAAAATCTTGAAAGGGATATTCTAGAACTGTCTCAGAAGATGGCAAGAATGGTGAAACAAGTGTGTTCAAAGTGAGGTGGAGTATTTTAAGGCGTTAATGGAAATGCAGGTTTTATTCTAGTCCCGTGATTTTGTTTTTACCTGGATGATCTGGCCACTGATGAAAGTGAGTTATTAGTTTCCAGTGATGGAATCAGATACTTCAGTTCTTTTAAGATGTAATAATGTTTGCTTTATAAAACTGGATGTTCTAGCATTACAGACCCATACATTTAAAATTTATCTACATAGAGCTATTAATGCTCGCTTTTGTTTGCTGTTTGCCGGTGAGCTTTTACCATCACTTTAAGCCTATGCTTGTCTTCGCCAGCGAAGTGTGCTTCCCACGGTACCGCGACACTGGGTCTCTATATTTTAATCTGTTTAACTAGCCTGTATCTTCTAACTGGGGATTTTGATCCACTTATATTCAAGATCATTACTAACTAAAGGCATACTCATGTTGTGTTGTTTTATTTTTTTGTGTGGTGGTTTTGTGTATTTCTTGTTTCTTCCTCTGTTGTTCATGTCCAGTTTGGTGGTTTTTGGTATTAATAAGCATTGATTTTTTTCCCTCTTTTTTTTGGTATCTGCTCTACTCTTCAGTTTTGTGCTTCATATGTTTGCAGGATGGTAGTTATATTTTTTTATTTTAGTGGAGAAATCCCTTAAGTTTCTCTTTTTCTGTCTCTGTCTTTGTTTCTCTTCTTCCCTCCCTCTTTCCCTCCCTCCCTCCTCATTCTGCTCCTCCTCCCCCCACTCTTTCTACTCCTTCTCCTCTTCCTTAACACGGTATTGGGGACTGAATCCCGCCTCTTTGTGCTAAGATTGTCCCAAGCCCTTTATTCTTTTGTGGTAGGGTCTTAGGAAGTCACTAACCTGCTCAGGTTGTGTTCCAACTTATCATCCTCCTGCCTCAGCCTCCAAGAGTGCTGGGATTATAGGTGGGTGGATTACATTCACTCCTTAAACTTCCCTTCACTATGGTGGCCTTGTGGTTATGAATTTCCTCACTTTTGCTTGTTTTAGAGAGCATTTGTTTCTCTTTACGAAGCATTGGGTTGGCAGCTATAGTATTCCTTGTTGGCAATGTTTCTCTTTCAAGACATTGAGTATTTCATCCCATCTCTCTTGGTCTAAAAGGTTTCTGGAGAAGTTTAGTGTTTATCTAATGAAAATTTCCTTATAAGTAACTTGATGGTTTTATTATTTCTGGAATTATTTTTTACTTTGTACATTTGATAATTTAATTGCAATATGACTTGGAGAGAATCTTTTTTTCTGCATCTAGGATAGGGTCTACAGGGTCTCACTACACAGATCTTACTCATAGTGATTCTCCTGTTTTCAGCCTCCCAAGTGCTGGGATTACAGGCATGAGCCACCACACTCAGTCTCAATCCCATGGGAGGGGCTAGCACAGCATGCTGGGGATTGAGTTCCGGCCACTGCACTCTGCCTAAGCAGGTGCTTGAGAATCTTTTTTTGATGAAATCTATTTCAGATTCTTTTATCTTCTTGGGCCCAAATGTCAAAGTCTTTCTTAAGATTTGGAAAGAGAATACAGAAATTATGGAATACAGCCATTGGGAATACAGTTTTTCCTTCCTTATGGAAATATCCACAATGCAAAAGCTTGTTGGTGCAGTGACACCACATAAGTCTTGGAGGTTTTCTTCATTGTTTTACTTTTTATTTTTCTTTGATTTAGAAAAAGCTGTATTCAAGCTCAGGTATTTCATGTCTGATAATTCTGCTATTGTGGCTCTTAATTGTATTTATTTAATTTCATGAGTTCTTTAACTCCAACATTTGTAATTGGTTATTTTATGATTTCTTTAAAGCAAAGAAAATTTCAGTTTTGTCATTCAACCCAGAGTAAGAATAGTAGAATGAATGAATGAGTGAAGACAGACACGAAAAGACCCAGGGGTATCAGCAAGGGTCTACATGTCTGCAGTGGTTGACTAATGGTCAACTTGTAGCACTCAGCTGAACTTAATGAAACCAGTGTGGTTTTGGGCGTGGCAGGCTTGCCTCAGGGCGCTCTGAGTCCAGTCTAGTAGTGAGAGCCTGAACACCCTGAAGACCCTTCCCTAAAAATACAAACAAAAATAAAAACTAAAAAAAAATGAACAAACAAAAAAACCTATATGTGGGGAAGGGAGACGTGAGGGAGCCCACTCTTTATTTCACTTAATCAGCACACCCCAACGGGGCATTTGTCTTTCCTGTATGCAATAGCAGGAAAATATAGGCTCCCGAACTGCTGCGTATTGTGAGTAGCTTCAGAGATTGTGGAGTAACCTCTCTCTCTCTCTCTCTCTCTCTCTCTCTCTCTCTCTCTCTCTCTCGTGTGTGTGTGTGTGTGTGTGTGTGTGTGTGTGTATGTGTTTAATTGTTCTATGAGGAATGTACTAAAGATTTGAACACAGGGCTGTGGGCATGCTAAGTAAATGTTCCACTGTGAGCCAGGGCCCCATGCCCTGACACTTTTTTTCTCTTTCTTTTTCTTCTTTTTGTCTTGTTGGTTTCACTATGTGGTTAGGCTGGCCTTGAGCTCACTTCATAGCCCAGGCTGGCCTCAAATTCACAGTGATTCTCTGGCTTCAGCCTCTTGAGGGCTGCAATTACTGGCATGCCATCACGCTCCCTCTTGCCCTGGCACTTTCAAGAGATAGAATATCTCACCCCACCCAGTCTTAGTTCAGAGGAGCTTCAGTATAAGTAAGGAGAAGGAAGACACCTTAAGGTATGCATTACACGGCACAGTCCAGCTTATAAAGTCTGTGGGCTTCCGCTCAAGTGCTACCCCTGAAATAGCCTTATGATCTGTAATGAAGAGGATTGGGATCCATCGCCTGAATTTACTTAACAAGGTAATGAAATATTTGAAGGCAGTTCGCTTGGAGCCTAGTGGGGTTGTAGACAGCACACACATAGATTTCCGTCCCTACATTGGTATGCACAGCTGCACTCCCATAATTTTGGCTGCTCTTCTGCTCTGGCATCTCTGCACTTGCCGTGGCAATCAGAACTGAGGGAGCTTGCGTTGTCCTTGGAAATGGGGTGGGGGGCGATTTCGACGCTGGGTAATACAAAATACCTAGTCCACACTGCAGTAGAAACCACTCAGAAAAGTTAATTAAACTCAGGAAATAGGCAGCAAGATAATTAAGTTTGGGCCTAATTTTACACTGCAGGCATTCGGTATTGTTTTGCAAGGGTCCAAAAGAGCTTGAGTTAAAAATCTCCGGGTTATGGACATGATTCATGAAGAATCATTATCAGTAGTTAAGTGACCAGATAAAATGGTAATGTGTGGGAGGCAAATTATATTTTGTAAAGTAAAAGTGATAATTATACTGTACATATAAGACATTTATAATTTCTCCTAATTAGAAGTGAGTTACCAGTATGTGTGTTATAGGAAATAATAAATGTATAATTCCCAACTTCCAAATACCATAGGACATGATATTTTCTAAAATAATATTTCCTTACAGTATGAATTGGGAGCACTTAGGATCTGAGTTACTTTTCTCTTTACCAAATCAAAATAGCAGAAACCCGAGTTAAGGAAGCAAAGGTTTACTTAGCTCACATTGTGTAGAGGTTTCAGTCCCTAATGGCTGGGTCTGAGCCTGGGTGCCATGGCAGAGGAAAGCAGTGCATGGCAGGCAGAAGGCAGCAAAGCAACTGTAGCTCTCTCTGCCCCTCACATTGTATCCAGGCTAGTCAGAGAGGGTGGCACCCACATCCTCAGTCATAGCATCTTAGATCCCAGCATTGCACCATGAACTAGTCCCAGCGTCACACTAGATCTAGCCACCTGTAAAACAACCTTGGCCAGCACTGGATGAGGCTTTGGGGGACATCTATACACAGCCAGGACACTTAGGTTTCTTCATATGTTCTAGCATTTAATGTAATTCCTTAATATACAGTATGCATATGGGAAGTATGATTAAAACAAGCAAACACACTGCCACCTCATTTATGTGTCATTTCTATGGCAAGACTTTAGAAACATTGGCTGTAGTCATCCTACTTTGTAAGAGATTCAACATTTAAGCTCCTCAGACTGAAACTTTGTGCCCTTTGATTGACAACTCCCCTTCCTGCCTCTCTGCCTCAACCTGTGCCCGGGCTTGGGTATATTTTTTATCCTAAGGCTGGAGGCAACCCTGATCATGTTCCTTGTATATGTAAAATAAAAAGCAAGCAAACACAAAAACCTGTCCCAGATCAAAAACAACCTGTTGTCATCTTTTACTCTGTCTACGCTAAAGGGAGGAGAGGCACTCCAGCTGCCCGAGCTGCATCCCAGAGCCTGGCCTGCTGACACTGATGGGTTTTAAAGACATGGGCATCGTTAGCTGCTCATTTAGCTTTCTCATGCCTCGTGTGAAGTCGGCACTGCTTTTGGAGAAAGGGAAACATTTATTTAAAAGTTGACCTGGAATTACTCTCATGCCTTCTGTTATTTGTAAGCAATCACACTGTTTCGTAGGCGAGGAAGAAAATAAACTGAAGTTTATCTGTTTGCTACCAAAATAAATAGAATCAATTTTATTTTTTATTTACCATCTCTGGGAGGCTCTAAAGGAAAACAACTTGCTTTCGGTCAGGTTTGATCCTGTGGACTCTGAACACTTTACACTATGCTATTTCTTCTGTTGCCTGACTACTACAGAGACCTTTCAGATTCTTTTTTTCTAAATTTTATTTTGTGGAAAAAGGTAAAACAAAACTTTATAACAAAACAATAGGAGAATAATAATAGTTAATACGTTAAGTTATTATCTTAAAAGTGGTTGCTCAGGGTACAAGCTATGGGCATAAATATTCCTCCAAGTGATACTAGCATAATTATTCCCTTTTAATGAACTAAGAGACACTGATCATGTAACTGACTTGACACTTTCCTCTTTTCTCCTTTCACCCATCCTTCTTCAAAATTTCTTCTCCTTACATAATATGTATTATACATTTTAGAATGTACTGTTTCAATTTCTCACACCAGGGAGATAATACCATGTTTATACACATGAGTCTGATTTATTTAACTTACAAGTATCGTCTCTAATTGCATCTATTTGTGTATAAAAGTCTTAAGTTTATGCTTCTTTATGACTAAGTGGTATTCCACTGGACAAAAATACATCATTTAAAATCTATTCCTCAGTCAATGAACATTTTAGTTATTTCCAAGATCTGGATATTACAAGCTGTGCTGCTATTCACGTGGATGCACATATATGACTGTAGGATGATGCGTACAGCTATTCTGCGCAGACACTGACAGGAGGAGCACATGCGTGGAATGGCACCTCTAACCCCGGCTCTTTGAGGAGCCTCCACGCTGATTTCTGCAATGGTTGTACCAATCCAGACTCCAACCAATAGCGGAGAAGGGCTTTGCCTTAATTCCCCCACAGTCCCTTCATCACTTGTTACTGGTTGAGTTCTTGATGTCAGCCATTCTTTCTGAGGAGAGATGGGATCTCAATGTTGTTTTAATTTGCATTTCTCTAATGACCAACGACGTGGAACATTTTCTCATATATTTATTTTCCAGTTGTATTTATCATCAAATTTGTTGTTCAGGTATGCAAGACTGATCAAACTATAAAGCATTATCCTGTTTTTTATGCTTGTGTGTCTTCTTTATTTATTTATTTTTCTAATTGAAGAACAAATAGCAATGAGACAGGTTCAAGACAAATTAACAGGACAGATTCAATAAATTAATACATTGCAAACTGTTTTTGTATCATACAAAGTGCATACATGCTATTATACTTACAGACATTATTATAGCAGATGCTTCTAATCAGTGAATTAAGAGAGTGTAGCTTATACTTATTTTATTTTTATAGCTCAATTATATCACAGATTCAATAATTAATACTTTCTACCTTGCTATCTTCCTAGCGGTTGTCCATAGTACTAGAAGTCAACATAATATCTTGTCCAACCACTATTAGTGCAAATCTTGCTTCTTATAGAATTATGCAGAAGCACGGCATATTTATCCTAACTGTACTGTTTATACACACACATCATGATTCTTCCTTTGTATATCCTATTTTTTTTGTCTAGACCTGACAAAGATGAGCACTCCATTGTCATTAAACCAATTTAGGTGCCTGAACTCAGCGACACAATCCAACACAGTCCAGCATTCCACAACAATAGTGAGTTATCTGAAGAAGTTGTTGACTGTAGCCATTTATAGCTCAACCTACTATTATGTCCCTGCGGTATATACCTCATTTTTATACTTTTCTGCTGGTTGGTTAAGACTGAGATAAACCAAGCCCTATATACCAAAAGATGTAGCTTTTGTTTCTGATGAGGTCAGTGAAGTCCCCTCAGGGTTTATCTTGTAATCCTGTACCTTACTCTATAGATCCTTTGTCTGTGTCATCCATGTGGATGAGTCACAGCCAATGCTTGACCAGTTTGCTCTCTGTGAGAACCTGAGAGAAAGTTATCTCTCCATGTGATTCTCCCAGGAACACTATAGATCATCAATCTCTTTCCTCTGTGGCTCCATAATTTCCTTGATCAGAAAATTTGGGGCACAATTGAGTTTCATTATGTTACAGGTTCTCCTATGTCCTGAGTCTTTGCTGATCTTGAAAGGCTAGGGCCAAAATGTTGGCTGGCCTTGTGGCTCTTCTATTTCTCCAACTTTGATCTGTGAACTTAGGTTGTTAACCATCCAGAAGAATAGCTGATTAGTACCCTACAACATATGCAGTTCAGTTTGCCCTAACTATATGACTAGTTGTTGTTATATATTTCTATTTGTATTTATTCTTTTGATTTCTTATACTAGGGAGACTATACGATATTTGCACATATGTGTCTGGTTTATTTCACTTGTGAGTATATGTTCAAGTGGCATCCACTTCAATATAAATGCTTCAAGTTTATCATTCTTTAGAGCTGAGTAATATTCCATTATATAGAAATACCACATCTTTTTCAACCATTCCTCATGTGACGGGCATCTTGGTTGTATCCAAGATTTGGCTATTACACATTGTGCTGCCATAAACATAGGTACACATATATCACTATGGTATGATGTTTTCAGTTCCTCCGGGAAAATTCCCAGTAGGGGGATAGCTGGCTTGGATGGGATTTCCAGTCCTAGTTTTGTGAGGAGTCTCCACACTGATCTCCACAATGGTTGCACCAGTCTACATTCCCACCAGCAGTGGAGAAGTGTTCCCTTTTCCCCACAACCTCTCCAACATTTGTTGTTAGTTGATTTCTTTATGCTAGCCATTCTTTCTGGAGTGAGATGCTATCTCAGTGTTGTTTTAACTTGCATTTCATGGATGGCTAGTGATGTGGAGAATTTTTTCATATATTTATTTGCTTCTTTAATTTCGTCCTCTGAGAAGTGTGCATTCATCTCAGATGCCCATTTCTGGATTGGATCTTTAGATTTGAGGGCCCTAATCTTAGTTCTTTATAAATTCTAGAGAGCAGACCTTTGTCTGATTGCTTATTAGTTAGGATTTTTTCAAAATTTGTGGGTTGTCTTTTCACTTTGTTTTTTGTTGATCTACTTGCTAGTTTATTGATTTCAAAGGCAGCGTTCCTTTATAAGGACTAAAACACTAAAACCAAGCTGTACAGGCATGCATCATGGGATAAACCCGAGGAGCAGTGGCCAGAGGAACACAAAGGCACATTTAGTTTAAATACACAGCAGCAACACAATGACCACAAAATGAGATCATGACTGCGCCTGACCGAGTCCCGGCCAGGCTCTGACAAGGGTAACATGCTGTTCCTATCACCCCAAAACACGACTTATCTGTTATGCTGGAAACTTTAAAGCTCTTAATCTAGCTGGAAATGCACAGCCGAGGCCCTTGGCCTGGCTACCTACTTTCCCAGCCAGGACTCAGCTATTGGGTTTGTTTCTTCCAGCCACACTCAGCAAGGTGGCAGGGAAGGGCTAAGGCGCTCTGCGCTCGGGCTGCCGCTGGTCTGCTCTAACTCTGTGCCCAGGTCCTGAGCATGCTGGGACTCGGCCAGCTGGGGGTAAAAGGGACGTACCAGCCAGTTGAGGGGCGTGTTGTTAACAACACGTTACGTCATCTAAAGACTCCTTCGTCCTCTGCAGCTGCCCTTTGCTAGAGGTCAGCAGGCTATCAGACACTTCTGCAAAGGAGGCAGCGTTGCGGAACACGGAGTACACGTCACCAGCCGTTATGCCCAAGTGGCGGGCCTGCTCCTGGATGCCATGTGGCAGCCCCTGGACGCTGCCCAGCACGGTGTGGCACGTGGTCTGCAGCTGCTGAGTCAGGCTGCGGGCAATGACGAGAGTACGGGACTCGATGTGCTGGGCACAGTGCGACTCATCGGTGTCCTCATGGCCAGCACTCCTCTTCCGCTCCGCCCACGAGAGGCGCAGCTTATCCTGCGCACCCTGGATCTTCTGGTTGGCACTATGCATGTGCTTCCTGGCATACTCAATCAGGTGCATAGCAGAACAGAGCTGGGAAACGGTCTCCAGGCCCCTCTGCCTGGCGTCTGTCACCCTGCTGAGTGCCCGCCGTAGGCCCGGGAGTGGAGGTTGCTGGACAGGGACCCCAGCCTGACGTAGTAGCTTGGCTTCGGGACCACGCCAAATCCTTCTACTTTCTTCCGCTTCTTTTTTCTAGCTCTTTCTCCGTGAGAGGGAGGTACCGGTCCACCAGCAGCTCTGATCTGCTGAGTGCACTTTCCGGGCCGCTGCTCGCGAGCCACATCCTCCGGCTGTCCGGTACTGTGGGAATGCTGCCGCTCACACGGATTTGGTCTTCTCCACGCCGCTGCTCACTGCTCCCACGGTCCTGTCCACCACCCCCGTGATCGTGCTGGCCACCGGGCCCTCGGCCCCAGCCACAGTCTTCGTCACAGCGACTGTGGCATTGGCGACGACCTGAGTCAAGATTAGCAGTCTCTCCTCAATCCTGTCCAGCCCCTTACAGGCGTAGGCATTGGCAACTGCAAGCTGGGGCTCCAGCTTCTGGAGGAGTGGCAGGACGCTGGTGACAGCTGCCACGAACACGGCCCTCACGCCCTTCTAGGCCAGCTCGCAACTCTTTACCTACCCCTCTGTCTTCAAGAGTTCCTCCTACTTTCTCTTCCAGGAGATTGTTTCTGTTTTAATGTTTAGATCTTTAATCCATTTTGACGTTAGCTTAGTGCACGGTGATAGAGCTGGGTCAAGTTTTAGTTTTTGGCTTGTGGAAAGCCAGTTTTTCCAGCACCATTTGTTAAAAGGCTGTCTTTCTTCCAGTAAGCTAGTTTGGCACCTTTGTCGAAGATCAGATGGCTGAGTGTGTTTGTAGATGCCTCTGCATCTTTTAATCTATTCCATTGATCCTCAGGTCTATTTCGTTGCCAATACTACATTGATTTTATCACAGTGGCTTTGTAGTATAATTTCAACTAAGGAATTGTGATGCCTCCTGCCTCGTCTTTATTGGCCAGGATTACCTTTGCTATTCTAGGTCACTTGTGGTTCTAAATAAATTTTAGGAATGATTTCTCTAGGTCTGTGAGGTCTATTGGTGGCAGTTTGATAGGGATTGCATTAAATCTGTACAGCAATTTTGGGAGTATGGGCATCCTATCCAGGAGGAGGGAATATCTTACCATTTTCTGAAATCCTCTATAATCTCTTTTTTTTAGGGTGTTCTAATTTTCTGTGAAAAGATCTTTGACTTCCTTGGTTAAGTGACTTCCAAGGTATTTCATTTTCCGTGATGCTATTGTAAAAGGCATTGTTTCTATTGTTTCCCTCTCAGTGTGCTTGTTATCTACATAGAGGAATGCTATTGACTTTCAGTACTGACTTTGCATCCTGCTATGCTACTGAATTTCTGTATCAGTTCTAGCAGTTTCTTGGTGGAATTTTTTGGGTCTTCCAAGTAAAGTATCATGTCACCTGCAAATAGTGATAATTTAGCTTCTTTACCTATTCTTATTCCTTTTATTTCTCCCTCTTGTCTAATGGCTGTTGCTAAGGATTGCAAAAGTATATTGAATAGGAGGGGTGATAGAGGACATCCTTGTCTTGTACCCGATTTAGGAGTAAAAGATTTCAGTTTTTCCCTATTTAAGATTATATTAGCTTTTGGGTTGTCATAGATGGCTTTTATCAAGTTAAGGTAGAGTCCATCTATTTCAATTTTCTGTAGGGTTTTGAACATGAATGAGTGTTGGGCTTTGTCAAAAGCTTTTTCTGCATCAATTGAGATGATCATGAGGTTTTCAGATTTCAGTCTATTAATATAGTGTATTACACTTGTAGATTTTTGAATATTGAACCATCATTGCATCCTTGGGATGAATCCTACATGGACATGGTGTGTGATCTTCTTGATAATTTGCTGTATTCTGTTTCCTAGGATCTTATGAAGGAGTTTTGCATCTATGTTCATGAAGGAGATTGGCATGTAGTTCTCCTTTTTAGTTGTGTCTTTCCCTGGTTTTGGAATCAGTATTATACTTGCCTCCAGAAATGATTTTTGGAGGACTTCTTCCTTTTCAATTTCATTGAAGAGTTTGAGGAGTGTAGGGATTATATCTTCTATAAATTTCTGGCAGAATTCAGCTGTGAATCCATCAGGATATGGACCTTTCTTTGTTGGCAGACTTTACATTATGTTTCGTATTTCATTGGCTTATTGAGAGTTGTTCTGTCTTCTTGATTTAGTGTTAGTAATTTGTACCTTTTGAGGAATCTGTCCATTTCTTCTGTTTGTGAGTGTAAAAGATTCTTGGAGTAGCTATTGATAATCTTCTGAATTTCCATTGGGTCTGTGATTTTACCCTTTTCCTTCCTTATTGCTTGGATCTGAATTTTTTCTTTCCTCTTTTTGATGAGGTTAGCTAGGGGCTTATCAATTTTATTTAGGCTTTGAAAGAACCAACTTTTTGATTTGTTGATTCTTTGAACTGTTTTCTTCATCTCAGTTGAATTAATTTTTGCTCTAATCTTTATGATTTCTTCCCTTCTTTGCGCTCTGGATTTCATTTGGTCTTCTTTTTCTAGATGTCAGAGTTGCAGCATTAGGGTGTTTATTTGTTTCTGTTCTGTTTTCCTAATGTGTGAGTTCATAGCTATGATTTTCCTTCTGAGAACTGCTTTCATCGCATCCCATGAATTCCGATGAGTTGTGGTTGAATTTTCATTGAATTGTAGATATTGTTGAATTTCTTGTTTAATTTCCTCTGTGACCCTTTGATTGCTGAGTAGGGTGTTGTTTAATTTCCGTGAATTTAGCAGGTTTTTCTTATTTCTTTTGTCATTTTTTTTTCAGTCTCATTGCACTGTGGTAAGACAATATGCTTGGGATAATTTCTGTTTTCTTACAGATACTTAAGCGTGACCTATGGAATAGTATGTGGTCTATTTTACAAAACGACCCATGTACAGCTGAAAAAAAATGTGTATTCATCTGTGGTTAGGTGAAACATTCTGTCTATGTGCACCATGTCCATATGTTCCAAGCTCTGATTCAGTTCTGCTACTTCTTTGGTAAATTTTGTCTGGTTGACCTATATTTTTGAGACAAAGGGGTGTTAAGGTCTCCTGTGAAGATTGTAGCCTTGGATATTAAATTTTTCATGTCCATTAAGATTTGCTTTACATAGTTGGGTGCTCCTGTGTTTGGTGCATAGATATTTATGAGTGTTACGTCTTCCTCTTTGCCCATAACCAATACATAGTCACCTTTTTAAAAAAATCTTGTTTGATCATTTTTGGCTTGAAGTTGAGACTGTCTGAAATCAGAATTGCTACTCCTGCTTTTTTCTGAGGTGCTGGAGCACATAGTATTGTTTTCCATCCTTTGAATTTAAGCCTATGTATGTCTTTTTGAGTTAAGTGTTTTTTTTTGTATACAGCATATTGTTGGGTTTTATTTCCTAATCCACTGTGCCAATCTATTTCTCTTAATTCATGAAGTGAGTCCATTTACACTGATGGTTATGATTGAAATGTGCTGACTTATGATTGTGATGATAAATATCATCTGCTGTTGTTTACTCCTTTTTGTCCTGTGTTTAATTGTTTTCCCTTTTTGGTGGGTTCCTTCCATTCTCATTCATGGAGTTCTGGTCATTGTGGTTTCTTTCTAGAACATCTTTCAGTAGCCTGTGTAGGGATGGCTTTATCATCATAAAGTTCTTTAGTTGTTCTTTATGATGGAAGTATTTCACTTCTCCATCAAATTTGAAAGAGAGTTTTTCAGGGTATAGTAGCCTGCACTGGAATTGTTTTCATGTAGGACTTGAAGAACTCTGCTCCATGCTCTCCTTGCCCTCATGGTTTATGTAAAGAAATTGTCCATAATTCTGATGTGTTTTGCTTTGAATGTGATCTGCTTCTTTTCTCTAGCAGCTTTTAGTATATTCTTGTGTTGGATTTCTGGGATCTCGACTATTATATGTCTCCTTATGTTTTTAGTTGGGTTGAAGTTATTTGGCATTCTGTATGCTTTGCTTACCTGAATGTTGGATTGTTTCCTCATATTTGGGAAGTTTTCTGCTGTTACTTCTGCCTATATCCTTTTTATGCCATTTTTATTGACTCCTTCATTCTCACTGATGCCAATTAATCTCATATTGTTCATGTTGGCATCGTCTTGCAGGTGATGGATTGTTTTTTCCTGCATTCTCGTTGTTTTTAAGACATCTTTTCTCACCTTTTCACTAGCTGCACCAGAGTGTTCAAGATCTGAAATTCTGTCTTTGCTTTCATTCAGATGGTTTTGCACATTCGTGATTGAGATTTTAAGTTCTTCTATATCTCTTTGCCTCTGCTTCATGCATTCTATTTCTTTTCTGAATTGCTCATTCCAGGAATCCATCATATTTCTGATCTCCTCTATTTTTTTTTATCCATGTCTTCTTAGAGGTATCTATTAATTCTTTTATTGCAGAGTTTCTTCCAAATTGGGTTTCCTCTGTATATTTCTGGAATTGTTTCTCTACTTCAGATGCTATGATTTCAAATAATTCTTTTTTTATTTCAGAAATTATTTCTGCTGAGTTCCTCATGATCTTTCTGCTATTGTTTCTTTGCTTCAGATGCTGTTAATCGTACATTTCAGCTGGCATAGTGCTCTCTGCGTTTGTTCTGGGTAGGCATTGAGTTTCCCCCATATGTTTCTGGGTTTGAATCATTACTTCAGATGCTATGTATTCAAAAATTTCTTTTTTTATTTCAATTGTTAATTCTGGTCTGAGTTCCTCTATATCTTTCTGCTATTGTTTCTTTGCTTCTTCCTCTGTTAATCCATTCTTTTTCAGCTGAGCTAGTGTCCTCTGCACTTACTGGTGGGATCAAGGCCTGAGATTGCATTTTGCTCCCTGTCTTTGTTATTTTTATAGCTCTGACCTCTGACCTTTGGTGTAGAGCTTTGGTGCAGGTATAACCTTAGCATGTAATGAAATTCTGGTGCAGCTCTATTAAGTTTGAGATTATTCAGTAATGCCTGGCTTATGTATAGCTGTTGTGTTCAGCTCCTTCCTGCTGCAGCCCTTGGAAATGTACCTGTTGTGCCTGTTTGGCACAACAGTGAGCCTGTGGTGCTTCTCTGTTGTGCCCCTGGCCCAGTGGGCACAGGGAAGCACAGAAGCTCTCCCACACACTAGCCGGGTCTGGGCTTGGGCTGGATCTGTGGTCCTGGAAACATCGCAGAAGCTGTCACTTACTGGGCAGGCTTGAGAGGCTCTGGAGGGGTGGAGAGGTCCCGAGGGCACGGTAGAGGGTCTCGCTCATGAGCTGTGCCTTAGTTTTGGTCCAGAGAGGTCATGTGGGTGCAGGGAAGCTGGAAGCTCTCCCACACACTTGCTGGGCCTGGGCTAGGTTGGATGCTGCATACAGGGAGGGCAGTGCTGGCTCTGGAGGTGGGGGAGAGGTCCACAGCACAGCGGAAAAGTCTTTCTTGTGTGGCTGGCCTGTTCTTGGTCTAGCGAGTGCAGGAGAGATCAGAAGCTCTCCCACACACTCACAGGGCCTCGGGTTGGGCTGCCCTTTTGTTTTGTTCAAGATATCTTTCCTTTCATGACTGCTAGCAATAATCCTGTCTTCAAAGTCTAAAAGTCTGATTCAATTTTGTTCAAATGGTTTTGAAAGATTTCAATGGAAGTTCATCTGTTTAAATGTTTCATGCATTCTATTCTACTTTCTTTCTTTCTTTCTTTCTTTCTTTCTTTCTTTCTTTCTTTCTTTCTTTCTTTCTTTCTTTTTTCTTTTTTTGTATTTAGTACAGGGTCTATAGGGTCTCAGTATGTAGATCAGACTCCTAGTGATCCGCCTGTGTTCAGTCTTTTAAAAGCTGGAATTACAGGTACGTTTCACCACACGGAGTCTCAATTGCTAACTCAGCATGCCCCAGGGGCAGGGCTGGCACTGAACTCGAGGGATTGAACCCAGGCTGCTGTGTCTGCCTAAGCAGGCTCTTTAATCTGCTATTTAACCAGCTCTATTTTTTCCCCTATATTGATCATTTATGGCTTCCACTATCTTTTTTTTTTTTTTTTTTA
>PVKA01022553.1:0-10590 GCA_004027165.1 Ctenomys sociabilis | reverse complement strand
AGCTATCTCACCATTTTTCTTTTAGTCTGTCTCTGCTCAAGATTTGCTGAGCAGTTTTTCTATGAATATTGACATTTCATTTTTTTTTTTTTTAACCTGAGAGATTACTTCTGGTATTATTTCTCCATAGTCAATTTGGGAAACTAGAGAGGAGGGCAGAAAATAAAAGATGAAAGAGTAAGCTAGTATTGATTGAAGTTGATCAGAAAAATTAGAGACTACTTACTCATATGAAAATGTGATTGAGTATAGAGAGGTAAATTGAGGAAATGGGGGAAGGAAATGAATAGATTAGAACAAAAGTATAGGTAAAAGACAAAAAAAAAAAGCTTAAATTCCTCTAGTATTCACTGAGAATCTAAAACTACTGGATAACACTGCCAAGCCTGCAATACAGTTTATCCTGTATTTAATGCTGAGCTTGGCCTCCAGATGTGGGATCCTGGGGCCAGCACCTTCAGCCAGGGCTTTCTGTGGGTCCTTCAGGACCCTCCCACTCTCTGCACTGTTTCTGTCTGTGGAGTCTCTCTCCTAGTTGCAGGCCTGTTTTGAGATAGAGACAGGGCTGTTCCTAGCCCCAGGCATCTCTGGCTTCTCCTGATCCTTGCTCAGCTTTCTTGCCCCTCTTCCATGTTTAGTCTTTGTCTTCTCAGGTCATTCATTGCAAGATGCTGTGATGTGGTCTGGCTTTCTGCTCCTGTTACTGCAGTCTGAGGCAGCTCAGTCCCAAGTCTTACTCCTTTCTCAAGGTGGGGCACTGATTTCCCTTTTTTTTTTTTTTTTTTTTGTGCAAGTTTTGCTGCCATCATCATCGACTCTGCTGTAGTCTGTAATTTCCTTTGGTGAGCTACGGGATGCTGTAGGGTACTTTTCTGCTCCTGCTCGTCACAGCGTGGGGCAGACCTGAAATGCATAGTCCCTAGTTCAGGGATGTTTAATTCCCTGTTCCTTTCTAACCATAAGTCATAGAAGAGAGGTTATCTGTTCCATTCACTGCCCACCCCTGTAGTCTTTAATCTTGTTCCTGGTGGTTCCAGTTAGCACCCTGCCCTGGTGGGTCACCACATCAGGATGACTGTCTGGTACACAGAAGGAACTGAAAGAAAAGGAAAAAAGAAAAGAAAAGAAAAATGAAGACAAAAAAGGAAAGACAAAAATGAAAAAAAAAAATCAGTACCGGCTGATCATGAAGGAAAAAGCCGGTTGTGTTGGCAGAATCCAAGGCTGGATTGTAGTACCTTCTGTTTGGAAGAGGGCAGAAGACGCAGGGGACCTCATATCCCAAGTCTTTCCTGTATGACTTGAGTAGCCAAACTACCTTAGTATCCTTTTTGCTTTCTTCTTTTAAGATTCCAAGCATGGCAGATAGTCACCCTGCGCGGGCGACCCTCCCGCAGCAGGGTGGGCTGGCCAGTCATTTATTAAGTCCTTTATGTTTTGCTTAATCCATTAGTCTCTCACATCACATTGATTTTATCTTTAGGGTCTACACCCTTCCCCTTTTGTCTAATTACCTGTATTTTAGCTGTACTTCTGAACTAGGGTCCTCCTTCATTCAGCCATGTTGCCTCTAGGTTCTTTCCTTGCTGACAACTTTTAGGTCACTTGGAGTGTCCTAGTGTTAGGTCCAAGATTGGGCGCGGAAGGAAGGACACCAAGAGCTGAGGCCTTGTGGAAGTTCAGGATTTATTCCAGAGGCTGTGTCGACATAGGGCCACCAGGCAACTGGGCCACAGTGACCTCGAGCCTTAGATGACTTAGGATTATATAGCACTTTTGGCGGCGAAGCAGCAAGCAGGGTGACAGAAGCCAATTGCGTGTGTTAGCTGGGCTTACATTCAAACAGATAGGATGGCTCGTATTGGTCTTTGTAACAATTGGGTGGTGTGGGTCGTTAGGGAGG
Source organism: Ctenomys sociabilis (assembly GCA_004027165.1). Classification (NCBI taxonomy): domain Eukaryota; kingdom Metazoa; phylum Chordata; class Mammalia; order Rodentia; family Ctenomyidae; genus Ctenomys; species Ctenomys sociabilis. The sequence continues at coordinate 8,687 of PVKA01022553.1, read as the reverse complement.
TTTGTTCTAGGAAGGGTCTTGTCGTCCCGGGAATTGTTGGTTTCGGTGGGGTTATCTTAAGAACATCTGCAAGCTGTGGGGCACGTATAGACATCACATGGACATCACGCGCTGTAGGGTAGGGCAGTGACCATAGTAACCTTAACAATCTATTGTGACTCAGTAACAAGGTCTGTCTGACTCATGGAGTCTGTTTGACTCGGACCTTACACTAGTGCATCCCAGAGAGAGAAGTCATCCACAAAACAGGCAAAAATGTGGCAGGATGTTAAATGAGACATTTCCTGTTCTTACAAAGTTTTGGTCTAAATACCCAAAGCTGAGGGCAGTTAGTGCAAAGCAGCTCTATGTTCTAACACATGGGAAGGAAGGGCCAGACCTCATCCTTCTAATATCTATTAAGAAAGAGTTGGATTGGGCCTTAGCCTGGCTTTGGGAGTGAAAACCAAATTCCTTTGAAAGGAAGAATCCATTTCATCTTAACCTGACTTAATGGAGAGTGTGTGGCATTTCTCTCCATCCTCATCCACCCAAACTGCTCCTCTATATAACAGAAAGAGAGAGAGAGAATGGCAGTATGTGAGAGAAGGGGTGCGTCTCCTCAGTTTTAAAAAGCCATGTCAGGTAGAATTAGAGCAGTGTTATGGTTTGTGTCTGGTTGTATTCCCAAAGTCTCATGCAGTCTTGGGGCAGACTTCCAGAGTTTGTGATTAACTCACAATCCACTGGGACTAAAGGTGTGAGTGCTGCACATGCCCCCGCAGGTAATTTGCATCACAATGTAAGCAGGGAAGAGAAGCTAACTGCTTGAGCTGCTGCTGCTACTCCATTTTGCTCTTTTGGTCTTTGCCACTGCCATGAACTGCTGCTCTCTGCCCTGTGTCACTCTGCCTTGGGGGCAGCCGAGTATGGACTGAAGCCTCCAGTAACTGTGAGCTAAGTAAACCTTTCCTTCCTTCATTTTGGGTGTCAGGTATCTGTCCCACAGAAGAGTAACTGAGAAAAGCAGTTACCAAGGGAAGAAATCTATGGGCTCTTGTATCTTATGTGGCCTATTAGGGTAGAAATTTATATTCTCAATACTGTCTACATCTACTATCTCTTCTTCTTCTTCTTCTTCTTCTTCTTCTTCTTCTTCTTCTTCTTCTTCTTCTTCTTCTTCTTCTTCTTCTTCTTCTTCTTCTTCTTCTTCTTCTTCTTCTTCTTCTTCTTCTTCTTCTTCTTCTTCTTTTTTGTGGAACCAGGGATTGAACTCAGGCCCTTGCACTTGCCAGGCAAACACTTATTCTACTGTGCTATCTTGCCCTCTGCCTCTCTTAAGTAACATCCCAAGATGGAAAATCTGTCTTCTGATCCCCAAAGACATCATAATATTACTCCATGAAGATGTTCACATCGGTCAAAAAGCTTGTCCCCGGGAACCAAAAGCACTGTAATGTTAGCTAGTTACACTTCACACATTTGTTGAGTAGTTGCTTTATGCCAGGCCTGTTCTAAGCACCTACACCTCCAAACTCATTTAATGCTGAAAAAGAACTCAGTAGTTGGGCATTCACCTCCCTTTGGTTGAGAAAAAGTGAGCATCTGGCGTATATAGCCATAGGTCACTTACTGAAGTGGCCGAGGCCTCACTGCCAGCCTCTGGCACCGGCTTACCGCCTAGACTAATAAAGACGCCTGGACCACCTCAGTGACACGCTGCATGGCTGGAAGCACAGCACCGACTGCTCCGTCGCTGAGGCTCGGAGCTCAGCGACAAGGCTGCCTGGCGCGTCCCCTCACCTGTGAAGCGCTGGCTCCACTTTAGCTCTGGGCTTTGTTCCTGATAGGTTTTAGAGGCAACAGCGATGGCGGCAGTGATGGCGCAGCAGAGAAGCAGAAATAGGGGGAGGGAAAGTCTTTATTAACTCTAAATCCCCGAGAAGACCAAGGGCAGGGAGATGGGCAGAACCTCTGACCCTAGACCAGGAGCCTGAGACTTTATGGACTTCTGCCAGGGGTAGAGTTTGAGGGGTAGGTTTAGTGATGTACAAGGAGCTGATTGGAGGCTTCCTTGTGTGGACGGTAAAGGTCAAAGGAAGTTGTACCCAAGGCTGGAGTGCAGAAGGAGGAGGAAGTGGTCATTGGGAAGATGAGCTGTTGTTTTCAGGGCTTCAGCCATATCAGACGACCATCATAGTAATTCAGCAATTCATACTAGGGCCAGAACCTACCTATCAGTACCAAGTGGCTTGCCCCTAACCATTATTGTGAGGACAAGGAGCCTTGTATCCAGGTTCAAATTCACTCGTGTGGGTTTCTTCTTCGGACACAGCATCAGCGCCGTTCGGAAGTCATCAGGAAAGCTTGATGAATTCTTTGGGTAAGAAGCACCACTGACAATTTTCATTTGGGAAATAGGCAGAGGATAAGTTCAGGAAAACAGGCACTTTTAATGCCTGAAGTAGGAAATACAAGGCCATTAACTGATTCGACATAACTATCTTTTCATTTGTCCCTCACGGAGAACTCCAGATTCTGTAAGAAAAGGGCCCTGAGTCATTTAAAAAGCTCTGGGTGGAAATGCTTTCAGGGGAGCACTAGAATTTAGATGGATCACTATTATTTAGACAGCTATCTGGAGACTTAATGTGAAACAGTGCACAGTGCTGGAGGCGATCGAGAGGCTGCTGATACCACTGAAGATCAGGTAGGCAACTGTTTCACCCTTGAACTTCTCCATGTCCTTGTCTTAAATGTTTGCAGATGAACTGTGAATTTATATTAATGCAATAAAATTGTTCCTACCATTGTTCACATAGCACTTGAGAGAATTTTTGTTCTAAGAAGATATCCAGTGTGTTGTGTTAATATTTAGTAAGTAATTTGGCCAATTTTAGATTTATTTCTAAATTCATCCTTAAAAAAATTACCAGTAGCAATTTGCAACTATGCACACAGAACTGGAATATATTTTCACTGTCTTGCCCCAGGGATGTATAAATTTTCCTGCTCTCTGTCACGTTGTTGATAAAGGGATTTTAAATCACATGGAAACCTGAAGGCTTTGCTTTCACCTGCTAGAGAGATAATGTTTTAATTAGGAGGGAGGAGGAAATTGTGTTCTATGCTTTCTTCTTTGTGGAATTTGACTTAGCTATGGTGACTGAGTAGAAAGGACCCCAGCATGTTCAGATACTCACTGTCCCAGAAATTTTAACTCTTTACGGTCTCCATAGAAATACCCACTCAGGGCCAAACCTCCCTGACTTGAACCTCCTTTTTACAACTAAACGTTCAGTATCTTTTATAAAGGGAGTTTTATTGTTAGTGAACTTGGAAAGGGGGGAGCAAGTGACTTTCTTAACTTACCCTCATGGACAGAAGTGTTGCCCCACCCTGGCTGTGGCACTACAAGAGTCCAGTATCATGCAGACAGTAAAGTATTCATTTATTTTTGTTCTCTTTATTCTTCATTGAAGTACTCTATTAATGGTGCTTTGGTAGGCTAAAGGGTGAGGGAGCCAGTTGGAAATAACTATTAGGAAGGGGTAGAAGCTGAGAAGGCAGGATGGTTGGGGCGTGACGCATAGCATGGCCTTCTGCATGGCCTGACTTAGAGGTGGGCGAGAAACAGCTCCTGCTGTCACAAGCATGCTGGAGACACAGCACCTGGAAGGGCAAGGAGAGAAGCATGTGCGTGGGGTGGGTGTGTGGCGTGCACACCAGCCGTCTGACTTGACTTGGAGGAAAATGATGACCCTGAGTGGCTGGGGGCTGGAGATGGTCCTGGCGGCTATGGCAATCAAGCGGATTTGGATTTTTAAAAGGGTACTTAGGCATTTTCTGAGGCCATTTCCTATATGTAGAAATGAAGGCCAGGAGAAATTTAAGTGAATGTTCTAAAGACACAGGTTAGAACCAGTCTCTTAACACTGGACTAGGGGCCAAGGAGGTGGCTCAGTAGAGTAAATGCTGCCCTGGCAAGTGCAAGAGTCGGATTCTACCCCCAACCCCCGCAACAAACAAAGAAACAAACAAAAAACGCTGGACTAGTGCATTTCTAAGTGGGTTCTTATCCATAGATTTATAAAATCTTTTAAGATATTATCACTAGAAAAAAATGACTACCATTTCTGTTATTGTTAACTAACTGTCATGAGCATGGAATAACTATTGTATAATAGAAACACCGCTATCATGACTGGTTGTCAGGTGCATCTAACCGTACTGCCTAGATGGATTTCCAGCCTCACACCCTCACCACTGGGAGGGTGGCGAGCATTTTTAGGCTTCCTGGGCCTCTGTATTCTCATATGCAAACTGTGTGAATTATTTTAAATAACATAAAATAGTAGCCTGTCTAACATAAAGCAAAATAACTATCACATGTTGTCCAACATCATTCCATATTATCTATTTTACTTTGGTAAGTAATACCTAACCATGAACCCAAAGATAAAAGTAATGACAATATAGAGGACAAAGAGTGTCCGAACTCTGTCTCCCAGTCATTCAGTTTTGCATCCCCCTGGGCATGCCCTAGATGCATGTCCTCTGATCTCCAGTGAAGCCTTCAGGTGTCCGCAGCTCTTGATGACCCCTCAGCCACAGTCTTCTGAAACTTTCTGCTTTAAATTGTGGTGAAACATGCAGATGTGGAAACCACACCATGTTGATGTATCTACCAGCACTGAGGGACTAATAACTGATACGTGTTGAATCTTGCAGTGTTTGAGGGCATCAGAAAAGGAAAGGATTTAGGGATGGTGTCAGAGAGGGAGAGCTTCCTGGCAGGTGCCATTTTAATTGACTGAAAACTAGAGGACATTAATCAAGAGCCAAGTTTGCGAGGCTCTTGGCTGCACTGAATGAAGGGAAGTCGTACTCATCTTTGAGTTACAACCAAGGTAACTCAAGACTAAGATTTGGAATCAGGTCATGGTGATGTTGTACCACGTGAAAAAGAAAAGATAACAGAGTTTCATTTAGCTTATAAATGTCATTTACATTTATGTGTAAAGCAGAGCATTCTGTTTTATTACAGGTGTTTTATTTTATAGTGGGGACTCTCAAAGTGCATGTTTGAGTATCTGAGTTATTTCCAAGGCTTTTTTCCACCTGTGGGTAAAATGCTAGAATGAACAACATGGTGCATTTACAATTTTCTCTGAGAAATTTTCTTCCTTTCTGTACTCAATGAGCATAACAGTCTCAGATGAGCTCTGCCAAATTGTCATAGGTGAATGAAAAATATGGCTTAATCTTTTCAAGTTGTTTCTATCATTCTTTTTTTTTTATTTTTTAAGGAACGTAAGACAGGGTCTACAGAGTCTACGAGGTCTACAGTGTCTACAGGGTCTACAGGATTTCACCATACAAATATGACTCATAGATTCTCTTGTTTTCATCCTCTTAAGTGCTGAGATTACAGGTGGGTGACACCTCACCCAGTCTCAATGCCATCTCTGTATCAGGGGTGGGTGGTATAGCTCACTAGGGACTGAACCCTGGCACCTGCACTCCGCCTAAGCAGGCACTTCAGCCTGCTGAGCTTTCTGGTTGGCCCCTCTGTCATTCCCGACATGCCCACGGGTTATATGTGCATATACTCACAAAACAATGAGCACCAAATCAAACAAACTATGAAGAAGTTGTATGATGTTGATGTTGCCAAGGTCAATTCCCTGATCAGGCCTGATGGAGAGAAGAAGGCATCTGTTTGACTGGCTCCTGACTATGATGCCTTGGATGTTGCCAACAAAGTTGGGATCATCTAAACTGAGTCCAGCTGGCTAATTCTAAGTATATACTATTTTCCTCTGGGGGAAAAATATATATGTGTCTATGCAAACAAATCAACACTCTCCATTTTTATTTTTTAAAATGTCATTTCTAGAAGACAAGCTAGCTGTTAAGCTTTTAAATGATTTTTCATAATAACTATTCAGAAAATTAGGAGAGCTAGAATCTTTATTTATTTATTTATTTATTTATTTATTTATTGATTGTATCTTTAGGAAAGGGTCTACAGGGTGTTCAGAGTCTCACTACTAGATCAGACTCCTAGTGATCCTCCTGTTTACAGCCTCCCAAGAGCTGGGATTACCATGCCCAGTCTCAATTGCTGCTTTAGTGCATCCTGGGGGCAGGGCCAGCAAGGCAGGCCTTGGGATGGAATTCCTGGCCCGGAGTCTGCTTGAAGGAGTTTTAATCCACTGAGCTATTTGGCTGGCCCTAGGATCTTATTTATTGTGAAAAGATAAAAAGAAAGAAGGAAAAAGGAAAATAAATGAAATAATACCATTTGTACCTCCTTTTGTTTTTGGGGAGCTGCATTAACCTTAGGAAATTTTTTGGGTCTTTTTAAAATTTGTAATGTGTAGTAAGTCAGTTGTTATCATGCTCTTTTTCAGAGTCCTAAAACCTACACTTCAAAATTTGAGGAGGCAATTCGAGCAACAGCAAAAATATTTCTAAAAATTGACTTTTCTCTATTCTCAGAAGAATTTCTAATAAACTTTATGAATTACATTTAACACTATGAGCCCAAATATGTGTTCTTCTACTTTCATTGTTTTTCTATTTTTATTTTTTAAAGAATACAAAATAGTGGTGTAGGTGAGACCCCCTGGGGTGCTCTGGACCCTGAATTGACCCAGAGCTCAGGCCTGCTCTGTGCATGAGATCACAAGGCCTCCTGGTCCTGAAGTGACACAGAGCCTAAGCCTGCCATGTGAGTGAGACTGCCCAAGCCGCCAGATCCTGAAGCGACCCAGAGTGCAGGCCCAGCGTGGAATCCTTCAGCAGAACTCCCTGCAAAGAAGCTAGAGGCAAGACCCACCCAGCTGATTCGGGAGCAGAACATCTTGCAGTGTGACACAAAGGGTTCACCTGCAAGGCTGCAGCAGGAAGAAGTGGAGCACAGCAGCCAGACCCAAGCCACACCCACCTGGAGGGGTCTGAGCTTCATAGATCTGGACCTAGTGATAAGGTAATAACTCTATCTAAGCTCTACACCAAAGGTCCAAAGTCAGTGGTATACAAAATGACAAAGAGAAGGAACAAAAAGCAGTCCACCCAGTACAAATGCAGAAGACACTAGCATAGAGGAAATTGGAAATCACACACCTGAAATCTCTGAAATAATAGTGTTGGAAGTAAAGACACAACTGCAGAAAGGTATAGAAATCAGATCAGAAATAATTTCTGAAGTAAAACAAGCAGTGATAACTATAAACAAAGAAGTACTAAGTGCTTCTACAGAATACACTGATAAAAAAATAGAGAAGAATATTAAAATGATGGAGCCCCTGAATAAGCAATATAGGAAAGAAATAGAATGTATGATACAGATTAAAAGTGATATAAAGGAAATTAAAACCTCAATCTGAAGTTGGCAAATCGGTTTGAATGAAAGTAAAAATAGATTTTTTAACCTTAAAGACACTATTGCAGCTAGTGAAAAAGTAAGCAAAGATCTCTTTGAAACAACTAGGATGCAGGAAAAAATAATTCAATACCTGCAAGATGATACAAAGATGAACAACATGAGACTAACAGGCATCAATGAGAAGGAAGGAGTCAATGCAAATGATATAAAAAGAATATGGGCAGAAGTAATAGCAGAAAACTTCCCTAATATGGGGCAACAATCTGACATTCAGTAACCAAAGCATACAGAACTCCAAGTAACATCAACCCAATTAAAACCACTCCCAGACATAGAATAATCAAGTTCTCAGAAATGCACAGGAACAGTATGCTAAAAGCTGCTAAAGAAAAGAAACAGATCATATTTAAAGAAAAACCCATCGGAATAATGGAAGATTTCTCTTCACAAACCATCAAGTCAAGAAGAGCATGAGCAAAGTACTTCAAGTCTTGGAAGAAAATAAATTCCAACCCAGACTGATATACCCTGCAAAACTCTCTTTCAAGTATAATAGAGAAGTAAAATACTTCCATGCCAAAGAACAACTAAAGAATTTCATGATGACAAAGCCAAACCTACACAGACTACTAAATGATGTTCTTCAAAGTGGGCAAAATGACTACAGTCTCATTAACGAGAGTGGACAGAACCCACCAAACAGGCCAGACAAACACAGGAGAATAAGAGGTATACAATAGTAGTCTTTCAGTTATTCTTTTGTGTAAGCAGCAAAATATTTCCATCAGCACACTCTACAAGTGGACTTCTCTTGCACCCTATGGGTCAAGATTCCATACCTGTCTACAGGGTGGATTTCAAGGAAATAGCTGTAGTTCAGTGCCACAAGTGACACCTGGCCATCAGTAAGTGTCATGGTCATTATCCATGTCCACAGCACACTAGAACTTTGTGTAATATCCTATTCCCAAACTGTCAGAAGTGATGGCCATTTATTTGTCATTCTAACATTTATCTTATGTTTTATTCTTAGTAATTCTTTATGATCATGAAAACTTTTTCTTAGTTCAATTGTTTTGAAACATTTAATTTTAAATTAATTAGTATTTAATTTTCTGTAATTGCTTAATCTTAATTTTTGTGTTAAGATTTATATTATATCTTTGAATTACAATTTATCTGAAAGCATATGATATCTTCTCCTAGTATTAGAAACTTTAAAAAGCATATTTCTATTTTCTGTTTATTTTAATTACTTCTTCCCTGTCCTTTATACACATATACACACACACATAAATGAAAAAAAATATGTGTA
>PVKA01022552.1:0-36940 GCA_004027165.1 Ctenomys sociabilis | reverse complement strand
TGGTTCAGTGAAAGAACAGTTAGTGCCTAATTGTTTGATCAATTATACATGCCTATATCTGGTAATCTGAACAAGTACTTTGAAGATAACAATGTGCAAAAAACTGTTGTTTTGAAATTCTGTATCATTGCTCTTTCTTATTTTTTATTTTCTTTAAAGTAAGAAATGAAGGGAGAAAAAGTGAGATTTTTATAGTGGTTAGGTATTGGATCACTTTTCTTAGAAGCACATATAAATAGGAATTTCTGACTCTACTTGTGGCTGAAATAAGGTTATTTCAATGTCTGTATTGATGTGAGCCCATCTGAGCCCAGAGGCTACTTAAGGGACTCATCCTCTGTACTTTATTTTTAATCATAACAGATAAAACTGAGGGTGTTTCCACAAAATGTTGTCATTTGATACTATGTAAGAGGAAGGGAGACAACAGGGAAAAGGAACACTTTTTGGGGTTTCCTAAAACCCCAGGACCCTGCTATGTAGAGGAAAAGGGGGATGCAGATGTGGGGCTAATGCTCACACACTTACGCGGGACAAGAATGCTTTCTCTCTGGCTATTGCACGAGGTTCATGGAGAAAGGGCTAGGCTCGGTTCAAGCTGGCAAGCACGCACAGCTCCATAAGATGACCCTTATGACCTGAGGTCTCTCTCCAGACAAATGAGGATGGCAGAAACGTGATAGCACTGATTGCATTTTAGAGCCTCCTGACACTGAGGCTTCCTGACTGAACTTTGCAAATAGGTCTGTGTCCCATGTAGGCCTGCCTCTCTGGTGCTGCATGGTGACATGCTGAGCCACAGCCACCCCTGCCTCCTGCCCATTCACTCTGCCCACTGCTCCAACAAAAGATTCCTAGTCTTGTCCCTCATGGTGATTGTCCCGCTCTGAGAACTCCTCTGTGGCTTCAGCTGAAGGTCTCCTCTTGAGGTAATTTTTTATTTGACCGTCCTGCCTCAGCCCAGCCTTAGACATACAGACTGGAAGGTTAATTTTGGTTTTCAGCTTGACTAGACTGACAGTGGCTTGTTTCTATATGTGGCTGCACATGTGCTTCCAGCCCACACTGGCACGTGGGTCAGCAAAGTGATTGGGCCACACAGGTCCTGAATGTGGACAGCACCTGCCAGCAGGCTGGGGCCCTGACAGAGACTCCTGACTGCCCAACTCAACTCTTCTCACGTGGGTGCATTTTTTTTCTCTCACTTAGGGACACCCAATTCCAGCTGTCTCAGCCTTCAATCCTGATGTGCAAAGGTTTTCCAAAGAGTTTGCAGGCCTTCAGTCTTGGACTGGTTTTGCATGATCAGTCCCTTTTATTCTGAGGCTTCCAATTGCTTGGACTGAGCAACTACTGTTTCCCTAGTTCTCCAGTCTTTACATGGCCACTGTGGGACTTTACATGGCCTCTGCTTGTATGAGGCAATCTAAAACTCCCCTCTTACGATTGGATATAACTCAATAGATTCCCCCCATATAATATCTTTCTCTGGAAAATCATGAGTAATACACAGATATGCTGTTTATTTTATTTTATTTATTTATTTATTTTGCAGAACCAGGGATTGAACTCAGGCCCTTGAGATTGCCAGGGAAGCCCTTATTCCACTGAGCCATCTCCCCAGCCCCCAACACAGATACGTTGTTTAACACAATTTCCACTGGTCTTTTTTTTTTTGGGGGGGGGGGTGGAGGAGGCTATTAGGAAAAAATGGCCACATCATCTTAATTCCACAATTTTTAATCACTTTTTTATTTTATTATTTATTGATACAGGGTCTCCCTACACAGCTTGAACTCATAGTGATTCTCCTGTCTCAGCCTGCCCAGCTCTGGGATTACAGACATGTGCCACCACACCGATGAGCCACCCTGGATGGCAGGGCATATGCCAGGGTTAAACTCAGGTCCTTGGGCTTGCCAGGCAGATGTTTATGCCACCAAGCTATCTCCTCAGCCCTGGATTCCAGAATCATAATATCATGTCAAAAAAAAAAAAAAAAAAATCTATGGATCTTAAGGAGGTAGGACAATAGTCATGGAGATCCTTTTAATGTACCTTCATTTGATTCTTCGTTAAGCAATTCCATTACAGGGCTCAGTTTGCATACAAGATGTTTGCTGTACCAGATAACTCTGCCCAGCTCACTTCCTGGTAGCTTTACAGAGGAGCAGAACTTCATACTTACTAGAGCTCTCCCCCACATAATGCCCTCAGGGGACTCCTTGATACAAACCCTCCCTCTCTGTTATGTTGAAATAGTGAAATTCTCCAGAAAAACAAGCTAAAGGGGAGGAAAGGGAGTGATGGCCTTGAAAATGGGTTAATTATGATGTACTACATGAATAAAATTTAAATTCATCTTGTCTCCTATAGGTAGACTTTCTTTGACCAGAATTTCAAAGCCTGCCATATACTTTTTTTCATTTTAAATGGTACGTTTCAAATAGAAATGCAACAACCTAAGGCAAAAATCAACACAGGCCAGGGAGTAATACTTTAGGCTCCTGAACAAAATTCTGTCTCTATGAGAAGGATCCAACTATGACAACAGCCAAAAAAGAAAGAGTATGGACATGTAGCATAATTTATTTAAAAAGAAAATAATGTCAGGGCGATAGTTCCATAAAATAAGCATTTGCCTGGCAAGCACAAGGTCCTGAGTTCAATCCCTGGTACCGCAAAAAACAAAACACAAACAAAATCACACAAGAAAATAATTAGCTAGCTGACTATTTCTGAGGAACAGAAAATACACAAATGTTGGTCTCCATCCTACTATTATGAGACAAAGACATGCCAGGACAGTAAGAGCTAGCACAGCCAATTGACAGACATAGGCTACAGTGAAATATTAAGAACACAAATGAAGACATAGTCTTGAGTTCAAGTTTTGACAATATGACTTACATGTAGTATGTTATTAATTTTCTAGAGAAACAGAACCAATTGAATTATACACATAACATAAAAGGGTACTTATGGGAATGGTTCATATGATCAGAGGCTAGATAGTCCCACAGAGAATCACTACAAGCTGGAGAGTCAGAGAAACCAACAGCTGCCTGGGCCAAAAGTTGGAAGCTTCAAAAAAGAAAGAACCAATAATGTAGCCCCTGTCCAAGGGTAAATATCTAGATGCTCCCCAGAATTAGTGATATGAATCTAGCTTCAAAGGCTGAAAAAGTGGAGTCCAGTGTCAGTCCATGATGGCATCAGAGAAGAAGAGCACCTGATCAAGAACAGAGCAGCACACAGGGAGCTTCTCCCATCAGGGCTTTTCACTGTCTCAAGCCCCAGCCAACTGGATGGTGCTACCCACACAGGGGCCAACTTCTTCTGCTCAGTTCTCTGACCCACATCCTACTCACCTCTGTAAATGCATTCACAGTCACACCCAGAGGGCACATGCCCCATTTCCTAGGCATCTTTCAGACTAGTCAAGTTGATGACTAAGACCGAACACCCTCAAAGGAGTTACAAAATCTTTTTAGTTTTGTAGCATTTTAAATTTGTGAATTACAAATTGGGGTCTCAGGCTAATATTTATGGCTATCCTTCCATATCTGTGATTGAACAGACCATCAATCAACTGAGTCTTAATGACTTTTTTACTGAAAGCTTGAGTGTTTAAAAAACAGAGACACTAGTTTTAATGTTGCCAAATGACATTACTTCTGCCATGTGGGTGAATATGCAGCAGATGATTACTGAAAACTTGAAGAATTTCATTTTCTCCACAGCTTTTGAACTCTCTGCTTCAGTGAACCTCACTTCTGCTGCTGGATGGTTTCTGAAAGGAGACAAATGAAGTGGAAGTGTGGCCTCACGGTGATGGTCAATCAGGAGGCACAAGAGATGATGGAGGGGCACTTACACTGCCGCTCTGTGTCATCAGGGCTGGCCAGTCTTCTTTTTTGTTATGCCACTAGTACAATATTCAAATATAGCCTTTCCCTTCTTCCTGAGATATGTGGAGAGTAAAATCCTCTTAGCTCTAAACTTAAGTACAGGACTAGAGATATGGCTCATTGGTGCAGCACCTGCCTCGCTAGCGCCAGGTCTTGAGTTGTATTTCTGGTACAAAAAAAAAAGGGATCCCACCCACACCTGCCCAGCCCCTGAGACTGGCCTGAGACAGTGGATGACTCCCACGGCCCCCTGGATCCTGCCCCAAGCCATCCCAGTGAGTGAGAATTTGCACGACTCACCAGGCTTCCCAGATCAGTGAGTGTGTGAGGAGTCTGAGGGAGAGGCTTTGGCTTCTTCCCGTGGGCACTACCCGGATCGCCACCCTGAAGCCCTCCAAGCCAGTGACTGGCCTTAAACCTCAGGGCCCACTCACCAGTGACTCCCTGGATCCCCTGCCCTAAAGCCCTATGAGCGAGTGGAAATTTCTGTGACTCCCTGGGCATCAAAGTTCAGTGAGTGCAGAGCTCCAGGCCCACTGCACGGGAGAGACATTTCCCAGGAATTCCCTGTCCCCCCCCCCAGCCCCCTTTGTGGCCAGAGACCCAGCGCAGCTTGGCCGGTGAGAGCTTCAGGCCCACCACGCCAGAGAAACATTTCCCAGTGATTGCCAGTCCCACCCCACAGCCCCAGACCCAATGCAGTTCAGCCTGGAGTGAGGGCTCCAGGCCCGCTACACCGCAGGGAAATTTCCCACACTTCGCGGGTTCTGGCCTGTACACCCAGACCCAACACCCAGTGAATAAGAACATCCACTATCCTTTTGGGAGCCCAGCAGACCTACCAAAGCCCAGGCCCACCCACCTAGAGAGCGACCAGCCTGACAAAAGAGGGCCGACTCCGGCAACTTTCCCGATCCTTGCCCCAAAGCCAGCCAAGACAGTGGGAATTTTCATTACTTGCTCTGCATCCCAGTTTGGTTCGTGCTCGCCTGACCACGGAAGCAACAGAGGGGAACCACAGGAGCTGGAGCAATGAGGAGCTGAGCGCAATAGCTACACCCAGGACAAGTATACATGGATAATCTCAAATTTAATAGACTGGCACCCTAATCTCATAACACGCTAAGGTTGTAGCTGCGCCAAAGCTCTACACCAAAGGTCAGAGGTCAGGGCTACAAAAAATGAAAAGGACAAGGAGAAAAATGCAGTCCCAGGCCTCAACTCTACCAGTAAGGGCAGAGGACACTAGCTCAGCTGAAATGAATGAATTAACAGATACAGCAGCAAAGGAACAATGGCAGAAAAGTATAGAAGAAATCAGATGAAAATTAATTCCTCAAATAAAAACAGAAATATCTGAATACATAGTATCTGAAATAAAGAATCAATTCCAGAAACACTGGATGAAAAACAATGATTACCCACCACAAGTGCAGAGAGCACTAATCCAGCAGAAACGTATGAATTAACAGCATCTGAAGCAAAGAAACAACAGCAGAAAGGTCATGAGGCATACAAAGCAGAAATAATTTCTGAAATCAAAACAGAATTCTTTGGAAAGAAAAAGAATTCTTTGAAATCATAGCATCTGAAATACAGAAACAAGTCCGGAAATATACAGAGGAAACCCAACTTGGAAGAAACAAAGCAGAAAAAGAATAACTACCTAAAAGGAAGACATGGATAAAAACATTGAAGAGATCAGAAATATGATGGATTCCTTGAATGAGCAATACAGAAAAGAAACAGAACACATGAAACACAGTCAAACAGATACAGAAGAACTAAAACTATCAACTAAAACAAGTCTACAAAACCATTTGAGTGAAAGTGAAGACGGAGTCTCAGATCTTGAAGACACTGGTGCAGCTAGTGAAAAGGTGAGAAAAGATCGATTAAAAACGAGACTGCAGGAAAAAATAATGCATCACCTGCAAGATGACGCCAGGATGAACAATGTGAGAATAATTGGTATCAACGAGGATGAAGGAGTCAATACACATGACATAAGAATTTGGGGAGAAGTAATCTCAGAAAACTTCCCAAATATGAGGAAACGATCCAACAAATCAGGTAACTGCAGCATACAGAACACCAAAAAACTTAAACCCAAATAAAAACACACAGAAACATATAATAGTCAACATCCCAGAAATCCAACACACACACACACAAATATATATATATATATATATATATATATATATATATATATATACACATATATATATTATATATATAATATATATACATATATATAATATATATGTATAGATAGATAGATAGATATACTGAAAGCTGCTAGAGAGAAGAAGGAGATCACATTCAAAGGAAAACCCATCAGAATTACAGCCGACTTCTCTACATAAACCATGAAGGAAAGGAGAGCATGGAGCAGATAACTTTAAGTCCTCCATGGAAACAAATTCCAGCCCAGAATATTACAACCTGAAAACTCTCTTTCAAGTTTGAAGGAGAAGTGAAATACTTCCACAAAAAATAACAACTAAAGAATTTTATGATGAAAAAGCCATCCCTTCACAGGCTGCTAAAAGGTGTTCTAGAGAGAGACCACAAAGACCAGAACTCCAGGAATGAGAACAGAAGGAACCCACTACACAGGACAGACAATTACACACAGGGTACAAAGGAGTAAACAACACCAGGTAAATATCATGACAAACATAAGTCAACACATTTCAATTATAAGCATCAATGTAAATGGACTCAATTCACCAGTTAAGAGAATAGACTGGCACAGTGGAATAGGAAACAAATCCAACAATATGCTGTGTACAAGAAAGACACTTACCTCAAAAAGACATTCATAGGGCCCTGGGAAATGGCTCAGTAGAATAAGCGCTTCACTGGCAAGCACAAGGGCCTGAGTTCAATCCCTGGTTCCACAAAAAAAACTAAAAAAATAAAAGGACATTCATAGGCTCAAAGTCAAAGGATTGAAAACAATGCTACATGCCCTAGTACCTCAGAAAAAAGCAGGAGTAGCAATTCTGTTCTCAGACAGTCTCAATTTCAAACCAAGAAGGATCAAACAAAATAAAGAAGGCCACTTTATATTGGTTAGGGGAAAATTCAAGAGGAAGAGGTAACACTCATAAATATCTATGCACCAAACACAGAAGCACCCAACTATATAAGACAAATTTTCATGGACATGAAAAACTGAATATCCAAGAGCACAATCTTAACAGGAGACCTTAACACCTCTTTGTCTAAAAAAGATAGATCAACCAGACAAAATATTAGTAAAGAACTAGCCAAACTGAACCAGAGTTTAGAACAAATGGACCTGGTGGACACATAGAGTGTTTCACTCAACCACAGATGAATACACATTATTTTCAGCTGCACACAGGTCATTTTATGAAATAGACCATATACTAGTGCATAGGTCATGCTTAAGTATGTGCAAGAAAACAGAAATTATCCCATGCATATTATCTGACCACAGTGCAATGAAACCAGAAATAAAGGACAAAAGAAAGCACTTACACACACCCTACCTATTGCTGAGTAGGGGATTGGAAATTAAACAACACCCTACTCAGCAATCAATGGGTTACAGATAAATTTAAACAAGAAATTCAACAATATCTGTAATTCAATGAAAATTCAACTATAACGTATCATAATTTTATGCGATATGATGAAAGCAGTTCTCAGAGGGAAAATGGTACCTGTGAACTCACACATTAGAAAAAGAGAATGGGAACAAATAAACACCCTAACATTGTACCTCCAACATCTAGAAATGGAAGAGTAAACCAAAGATGGCAAGAAATCATAAGGAATAGAGCACAAATTAATTCAATTGAGACAAAGAAAACAGTTCTAAGAATCAATAAATCAAAAAGCTGGTTCTTTGAAAGACTAAACAAAGTCAGTAAGTACTTAGCCAACCTCATCAAAAAGAAGAAAGAAAAATTCAAATATAAGCAATAATGAATGAAAAAGGTGACATCACCTTTTTCTCCTAAACAATATATAGTGGCCTTCTTTATTTTGTTTGATCCTTCTTGGTTTGAAAGTGAGACTGTCTAAGAACAGAATTGCTGCTCCTGCTTTTTTCAGAGTCCCAGTGGAAATTGAGATGATTATCAATATCCACTTTGAGAATCTTTACACTCAGAGGATAGAAGACACAGATGAAAAGGACAGATTCCTCAAAAGGTACAAATTAACAAAACTGAATCAAGAAGATATAACAACTTTCAGTAACCCAATAATAGCCAACAATATATGAAACATAATAAAAAGCCTGGTGACAAAGAAAAGTCCAGGTCCTGATGGATTCACAGCTAAATTCTACAGGTCATATATAGAAGATATAGTCCCTACACTCCACAAACTCTTCAATGAAATTGAAATGGAAGCAGTCCTCCCAAAAATCATTTCTGGAGGCAAGTATTGTTCTAATTCCAAAACCAGGAAAAGACCCAACTAAAAAAGCAGTAGAGGTGAATCTCCCTCATGCAGAAATCCTCAATAATATCCTAGCAAATAGAATACAGCAAATCATCAAGATCATTCTCAGTGACCAGGTAGTATTCACTCCAGGGATGCAAGGTTGGTTCAATATTTAAAAATCCATAAATGTAATACACTATATTAGTAGAGCGAAACCTAAAAACCACATGATCATCTCAATTTATGCAGCAAAAGCTTTTGACAAGGGCCAACACTCATTCATGTTCAATGTCCTACAGAAGATGGGAATAGAAGGGCTCTACTTCAATTTAATAAAAGCCATCTATGACAAGCCAGTGGCTAAACGGGGAAACACTGAAATGTTTTACTCTTAGATCTGGTACGAGACAAGGATGTCCTCTATCACCCCTCCTATTCAACATGGTTTTGGAATCATTAACTACAGCCACTAGACAAGAGACAGAAATAAAAGGAATGAGAATACATAAAATATAGTCTTGGAATCATTAGCAACAGTCATTAGAAAAGAGGGAGAAATAAAGTGAATAAAAATAGGTAAAGAAGAGCTTAAATTATCACTATTTGCAGAAGACATGACACTTTACTTGGAAGACCCCAAAATTTCCACCAAGAAACTACTAGAACTGATAAGGAAATTCAGTAGCATAGCAGGATACAAAATCAGTACTCAAAAGTCAATAGCATTCCTCTAGACAGATAACAAGTACACTGAAAGGTAAACAATAGAAACAATACCTTTTACAATAGCACTGTGGAAATGAAATACCTTGGAATTCACTTACCCAAGGAAATCAAAGATCTTTTCATGGGAAATTACAACACCCTAAGAAAAGAGACTATAGAGGACTTCAGAAAATGGAAAGACATTCCATGCTCCTGCATAGGAAGAAACAACATCGTAAAGATGGCCATACTCCCAAAATTGCTGTACAGATTTAATGCAATCCCTATCAAACTGCCACCAACATATCTCCCAGACCTAAAGAAATCGTTCCTAAAATTTATTTGGAACCACAAAAGACCTAGAATAGCAAAGGCAATCTTGGCCAATAAAGACAAGGCAGGATGCACCACAATTCTTGACTTGAAATTATACTACAAAGCCACTGTGATAAAATTAACATGGTATCGGCAATGAAATAGACCTGAGGATGAGTGGAATAGATTAGAAGGTGCAGAAGCATCTATGAAGACACTCAGCCATCTGATCTTCGACAAAGGAGCCAAACATCCTCACTGGAAGAAAGATAGCCTCTTTAACAAATGATGCTGGAAATCTTGGCTTTCTACATGCCGAAAACTGCAACTTGACCCAGCTCAATCACCATGCACTAAGTTAAAGTCAAAATGGATTAAAGATCTAAATATTAAAACACAAACACTCAATCTCCTGGAAGAGAAAGTAGGAGGAACTCTTGAAGACATAGGGGTAGGTAAAGGGTTCATGAACAAACATATATTTGCACGGGAAACACTTGAAAGAATCAACAACTGGGATCAACTCTTCTTGAGGAGCTTCTTCATGTAAGAAGAAATTATCAACAAAGTGAAAAGATAACCCATAAATTTTGAAAAAATCCAACTAATAAGCAATCAGACAGAGGTCTACTGTCTAGAATATATAAAGAACTAACATATAACAGGGCCCTCAAATTTAAAGACCCAAATCAGAAATGGGCATCTGAGATGAATAAACACTTCTCAGAGGACGAAATAAAAGAAGCGAATAAATATATGAAAAAATGCTCCACATCGCTAGCCATTCGTGAAATGCAAATAAAAACAACACTGAGATACCATCTCGCTCCAGAAAGAATGGCTATCATAAGGAAATAAACCAACAACAAATGTTGGAGAGGTTGTGGGGAAAAAAGAACACTTCTCCACTGCTGGTGGAAATGTAGACTGGTACAACCACTGTGGAGGGCAGGATGGCGACTCCTCAAAAGAGTAGGACTGAAAATCCCATTCAAGCCAGCTATCCCCCTACTGGGAATTTTCCCAGAGGAACTGAAAAAATTATATCGTAGTGATATATGTGTACCTATGTTTATAGCAGCACAATTTGTAATAGCAAAATCTTGGAAACAACCAAGATGTCCATCACATGAGGAATGGTTGAAAAATGTGTGGTATTTCTATATAATGGGGTATTATTCAGCTATTAAGAATTATAAACTTGATGCATTCATATTGAAGTGAATGCCACTTGAACATATACTCATAAGTGAAGCAAACCAGATACACATGTGTAAATATCATATAGTCTCCCTACTATAAGAAGTGAAAAGAAGATATACAAACAGAAATGTACAACAACAACTAAAAACAACTGAGTCAGATAAGACAAAGTGAATGGCATTGCTGCAGGGTACTAAGCAGCTTTTCTTCTAGATGGTTAACAACCTAAGTTCACAGGTCAAAACTGAAGAAATAGAAGAGCCACAAGGCCAGCCACCACTTTGGCCCTAGCCTTTCAAGGTCAGCGAAGACTCAGGACATAGGAGAACCTGCACTGCAACATCATGAAACTCAGTTGAGCTCCAAATTTTCTGAACAAGGAGATTATGGAGCCACAGCAGAAAGAGATTGAAGTTCTATAGTGTGCCTAGGGAGAGTCACATGGAGAGAAAACGTTCTCTCAGGCTCTCACAGAGAGCAAACTGGTCAAGCATTGGCCGTGACTCATCCATATGGATGACATAGACAAAGAATCTACAGAATAAGGTACAGGATTACAAGAAAAACCCTGAGGAGACTTTACTGACTCCATGAAAAACATAAAGTACATTTGTTGGTATATAGGTCTTGCTATATCTAGGTCTTAACCATCCAGCAGAAAAGTATAAAAATAAGGTATACAATGCGGGGCCATAATAATAAGTTGAGCTGTAAATGGCTATGGTCGACAACTTCTAAAGATAACTAACTCACTATTGTTGTGGAATGATGGACTGTGTAGGATTGTGTCGTCGAGTTCAGGCACATAAATTAGTTGAATGACAATGGAGTGCCCATCTCTGACAGGTGTAGACAAAGGAAGGGGTATAGAAAGGAAGAATCATGATGTGTTTGTATGGACAGTACAGTTGGGATAGATACGCTGTGCTTCTACATAATTCTATGAGAGGCAAGATTTGCACTAATGATCATTGGACAGGATATTATGTTGGCTTCTAGTACTATGGACAACCACTAGGAAAATAACAAGGTAGAAAGTATTAGTTATTGAATCTTTGATATAATTCAGGTATAAAAAATAAGATATGTAAACAGCTTCACTCTCTTAATTTACTGATAAGAAACATCTGCTATAATAATGTCTGTAAGTATAATATCATTTATGCACATGGTACAATACCAAAACATTATGAAAACATTTTGCAACGTATTAATTTATCGAATCCATCCTGTTAAAGTGTCTTAAAACTGTCTCTTTGATATTTGTACTTCAATAAAATAAAAAATAAAAAAAGTGAAGTAGTGCTATCCCAGTACTTGGGGTATTGATGAAGAAAGATCGTTGTAAGTTCGAGACCAGCCTGGGCTACAAGTGAACTAAAGGGAAACTTGAACTGCATAGAGAGAACCTGTCTCAAATATATATTGCCAGAGCATGTAGCTGGATGCTTACAGGACTGCAGGAAAGCTGTCCAAGAAAGAGGAAAGGTCTGCCACCTAAGATCCACTAAATGAGCTAGTGAGGCAAAGTCCTTAGCCAGGCTCCAGAGCCCAGGGACTGAGCAGAGCTAAGCTTGTGGCTTCCAAAGCTTCCTTTCCTCAACCAGTCTCTGGAGTAAGAAGCTCTTGTCTGGCTGGGCATGGTGATGGACACCTATACCCCAAGCACTCTGGGAAGCTTAGGCTGGATGATCACAAGTTTAAGCCCAGCCTTGTCAACTTAGTGACTTAGTGAGACTTGTCCCAGAATAATTTTTTAAAGGGCTGGGGATGCAGTTTAAGTGTGACTTAGACAGACTTAAACTCCAGTGTTGAAAAAACAAAGGATGAACACACAGAGGAGGGGGAAAGAGAGGAGAAGTAAAAAGAGCAGCTGCTGCTGGGTTGCTCTTGTCTGTTCCAGAGCATCTGACAATCCTCCCCACAGTGCTAAGTAGGGTTTGATGTCTTCTACATCTTGTGGAAGCAATACACATCAACTTTCCTGGGTCTCTTTCTCTAAATTAAAACATCCAGAATGGCAGGGTGCAGGGGGACTCTCATGTGTACTTACTTCTAAGGACTGAAGTGAACTGTGAAAAAGTAACATACGATTGACTGCGAATACAGACAGGCCAACCTTAGCAAGAATTGATCTGCCGCCTGTGCTGCTGCTATTTTTATGCAAGTGGTATGTTCTTGAAACCTTGCGTATTATAAGACGAGTCACAACTAAGTTTAATTTTAGCCACTTGAAGTTTTCCCACATTCATGTATAAAAAGTTTTGCATCTGTTACATCATACTATTTCAAAAGCACAAAATTCAGGTTCACATCCAGTTTACAGCACAACAATACAGGTGCAGAAGTGTCAGACAGCACTGGCAGCCCAGCAAGGAGAGCAACATGGCTTTAAATGCTTCCTACCTGCTGAGGACTAGCACTGTCACATCTCTATGCAGGTCCTGATGTACAAAGTCTTGCCTCAGAGAGCCAATGCTTCATCGCACAGCAGTGGTGCTGAGCCTTTTAAAGACAAATTGTGACCCAAATCTCACTTATGAATCATAAAGTGCCAACTGCAATTAAACCTAAACACTGAGGTTTTAGTTTAGAAAAAACAACTTACAGATAACATCTTTTGCCTTAAAAGAAAAACAACACACATGGCATAGGCTCACCACCACCAACCAAATGGATGGCCAGACGTGCAAGCCTTCCCACGGCTGGACCTGGCTCCTCTCTGCACTTTCATACACACACCCTGCCTCTCTGCACAGCCTCTATCCTTCCAGTGACTCCAGCCAAAGACTCTGTCCTCTTCTCTTGCAGCCCATGTCCAGTGAGAGATAGATTACTTTTTGCTCTACTTTCCCAGAGTTCCAACCACTGGCGGTGCAAGGTCTTGCCCTCACACCTGGGTATTGCTTCTTGATCATTCTCCTTGCTCTAGCCTTTGCATCCTTAAAACCTGTTCTTAATAAGGTAGAGAGAACCCACTTAAATGAAAGTCAGAACATGCCACCATTGCTCCAAATCTTCCAAGGCTTGGTTTCTCACTCTGAATAAGAGCTAATTCCATATGTTGGCAGTAGGGGCCCAATCAACCCTACTTCCCAAGCCAATTTCCTGTCTATTCTCATATGCTACCACTCTCTTCACTTACTCTGCTCCACTTTCTTGTCCTTTATGCCACCTCCAGGCCTTTGTACAGGCTCCTCCCTTTGCCTGGAATGCAGTAGACCAGACACCCCAGGGGACACCCCCTACTTCCTTTCTGGATTGTTTTAAAGTGTACCTTCTCAGGAAAACAGCAGTAACAGTTGCTCTGTCCCTGAATCACCACAACTGAATGACTAAACTATACAGTTAACCTGTATTAGCTTCAACAACAGAAAAATCCATCAAATGTATAGATATCATGGGAACCATCAAAAATAATGTGCTTATTAAAAATGCAACCATTAAGACCATCAGCAATTACATAAGTCAATGACAACTCACAGAGTAACATAATGGCAAATAGACGAAAAATATTTGTCTACAAAATAATGAAAGAAAAACAATAACAGTAATGTTAATGCTCAACAGAGGCAAAGAAATGGCTAGAAAATAGCACCCTCCAGAAACACTACTACAAAAACAATCAGTAGAAGTCCCCTAGAAAATTGGTTGGCCTGAAAGATATTATGTCTTTATCCAATAATTAACTTCAAATAATTTATCCTGCGAAAGTATAAATACTACATGCAAAAGTTCAAACTGCCACATTCTCCAAAGTAATGTGAAGCAAGCAGAACCCCACTGGCAGCACGAGGAGGGCGGATGAGTAACTCTGGGGCTGCTCCCAGGGCCACTCTTCCTGCCTGTTTTCTCCATTAGCTTCCTGGAAGCAACTCTGTGCACCCTGCAAGCCTCCTGTCAGCTCTGTAAGGCTCTTTTGCTTACAATTTCCCAAAGCACCATCTTCCACTCTTCCATAATATTTTCCAAATTTACAATGATATGTTCATCTTTGTGCCTACTTTGTTTATTCTTTATTAGCACAATTTAGATATACACAATGATCATATTCATATGAAATTTCTACCTGTATAAGATGTACCTGAATGGCTCTTTTTTCTCCCATTCTCCTCCTATTCATTCAACCCCTCTTTCCTTCCTTATTTACAATGTAGCCCCAACCTACACTGTAAATAATTTTATTTTATTGAGAAAAAAATTGCAATGAGACAGTTTAAAAACAGGTTGGCAGCAGACTTACAATTAATACATTGCATATTGTTGTCTTTGTAGTAGTCATTCATAGTACAAAATGCAGATATGATATCCTGTCCAAACACTATTAGTACAAATCTTTCCTCTCATTGAATTAAGAGAAAGTCACTACATATCTATCCTAACTATATTGTATATACAGATACAAAATGGTCCTTCATTTATATATCCTTTTTTTGTTTAGTTTTGTCAGAGATGGGTATTCCATTGCCATCCAAATACTGTAGGTACATAAATTCAGCAAAATGTTCCATTATAGTCCAGTAGTCCACAATAGTACTGAGTTATTTTCAGGACTAGCAATGTCTAAAGCTGTTGACTTGAGCCTTCCACAGCTTAGCATATTAACATGGCTTCACTTTTCATACCTCATTTCAAAACTTTTCTGCCAAATGGTTAAAACCAAGATACCCTGATCCCCAATTCCACCAAAAAAAAAAAAAAAAAAAGACCAATATAAAGGAAGACCTATACAACAAGAAATGTAACACTTATATCTGACAAGGTCAGTCAAGGCCCCTCAGGATTTATCCCGAAACCCTGTAGCATACTTTGTAGATCTCTTGTCAGAGTTAGCAATGTGGATGAGTCACAGCCATTGTTGACTAATGTGCTCTCTGGGAAAGCTTGAGAGAATGTTTCTCTCCATGTGACTCTCCTTAGGCACACTCTGCATCATTGATCACATTCCTTTGTAGCCCCATAATCTCCTTTATCAGAAAATTTGGGACACAACTGAGTTCTATAATGTTACAGTACAGTTTCTCATATGTCCTGAGTGTTCACTGACCTTGAAAAGCTAGGGTGAAAATATTGGCTGCCTTTGCAGCCCTTCTTTTTCTCTAATTTTAGGTATGCAAACTTAGGTTTTTAACCCTCCAGAAGAGAAGCTTATTATTACCCTACAACATATGCAGTTGGGTTTAACCTCACTATTGTGAGGTTAAACATCTTAGACATAAGATGGAACAGGTATTTTCCATCGAGTATTAATATGTTAAACTTTAAGTCTCTACAGAATATGGGAAAATTTTTAAGTGTTTTTAAAAATATGAATAAACATATTTTTAAACAGAAATTTAGAAAGCTAACTATATATAGCATTGTAGCAGGACAGTCCTGTGACTTTTTTTTTCTTGTCTCTTTTTTTCGTTTATCACCCTTTTTTAAAAAAAGAAAAACTTTTACTTGAGAGGCAGTATGGCAATAATTGGTATGTCATGAGAAGCAGTATGTATTCAGATGACCAGAATGATAGACATCCAAGCCTGACCCTACTATTACACATTGCTATCTTCAGTACAGTTTCTTTAGTTCACAGGTATCAGGTGAGAATCCTCCCCAGCCTATTTTTTATGTCTCTTTTCCCAGTTTTTTCCTTTCCTTTCCATCAATTAGGCTGTATGCTACAGAAAGGTAGCAGATCACTGTTTCATTCATGAAACAGTTCTAAATTCACAACCTGCAGAGAATAAGTATATAAAATTTATGGAATAATGTATATATGAACAAAACAGAACATTATACTCTTTAAAAATATTTCTATAATATGACATTTAAAATAATCTTTTATTTATGTATTTATTTATTTATTTATTTATTTATTTATTTATTTGGTACACAGTCTAGCTACGCAACTTGGATTCACAGTGATCCTCCCATCTCAGCCTCCCCAGCACTGGTATTACAGGTGTGCACCACCATCCCCTGTTTTAGGGCCTGCATATCACACAGGGTTACAGGCCCAGCATGGCATGTGGTACCAGGGATTAAACCCAGGTCACTGTACTTGCCAGGCAGGTGCTCAAACCACCGAGTTATCTCCCCAGCCCCCTACAATATGACATTTGTGGAAAAGAACAAAATTTATATTACTGTCATTTCAATTATTGAAAAATGCATAAGAAAAATACATTAGAAGACAATCCATAGTTTTACCATTAGCCAGGTGCTAAAAATGCATGTGTGGTTTGTTTCTTCTTTGTATCTGTCTGTATTCCAAATTTTATCATACTGGTCTACCTTTGCCATGTTTGTGTACATTGCAACATTTTTATAATAGGTATGTATTACTTCTATAACACAATGTATCAATCACTGAGGAATCTATAGGAATATGGAAAGAAGGAAAGAGAGAATAGAAGTGCAGGGATGGTCCTGGCCACCACTGCAGAATGGAAGTAGAGAGTCGGGAAGGGTAGCAGTGTCATTCTGCAAGCAAGCGTGAGGTGCTCAAGATGGGTGATAGGTGAACAGACGAAAGGGTGACAGACCCACTGTCATACCCTAGGAATCTCTCTTCAACAAACCATAGCTCAGGACTAGCATCCAAGCCCCACCCATTTTTGTAAACTAAGTTACACTAAATGCATGTGTTCATTCAGACAGCCTAGTGCTACTTTCACACTAAAATGGCCTTCAGGCTACAAATGACAGCTTCAAGTATTTATGTTTTATATTTTTTCAAGTCTTTTTTTTTTTGGCTGAATCAGGGTTTGAACTTAGGCCCTTATGCTTGCCAGGGAAGCACTTACTCCACTGAGCCATCTCCCTGACAAGTATTTATGACATAGGTAACTACTGTAGTGGATTTCTAACAAGTCATCAACCTATTACACCCAATTGAATTAAACTAGTGTGGTGCTGGGTGCACAAGACCCACCTGAGGGTTGTTGCCAGAAGCACAAAGGCAGAACAGAAACTGCCAGACCTAAGTTCAATTCCTGGTTCCACCAAAAAACAAAACAAAACAGAACATTGTTAGGGATTTTATTTGGAGCATCTGTTGGAGCTGTTGGAGCTGCTGGAAGCTGCTGGAAGCTGCTCGATGTCTTGGACTGTTCTGCTGGAGATCCTTAGCATGCTGGCTTTCTGGATGAACTTAGGAGATGCTTGGGTCCTCATCTTGAGAATGAATTCCTGGTTTCAGATGGGAAGATGATGCACTGTTCAGCTTCATAAAGCTTGACGCATTGATGGGCACTTGGCTTTCCTCACTGCTGGAGGAGGACCTCACTGTTACTGAGGACAGCTGTGGTAACTTTGGGGAGCTCTACCTTGAGCACTGCTTTTTAGCTCCAGTGCAGATCCCTCAGTCTGCTAGCACAGATCCTTCATCCCACTGGCATAGGCTTCTTAGCTTTCCAGCACAGATCCATTAGGCACACTTTCATGGACTTCGTTGTGGGCTCCAGAGCTCCAGTTGGACTGGTGGAAGCACTGTTATGAGTTCTAGGCCCTCAGCTGGATTCATTAATATTTAGTGTGTAAATAGATTTCCTACACTTGTACTATGTGATTCTTGGGTGATTCATTATAAAATACTATAATAAAACATGTCCTGTATTATACTGTTCACCTTGCAAAAACCCCAAACTATGAAAACTATGAACTGTGAAGTAGGTACTATCTGGCTTTGGCAGAAAAAAGTCTTTTTTTATTTAAATTTTTTTTTAAAAAATTGAAAATGATACAAAATTTTGAAACAAAATGACAAGAAATCAACAGTAGTTGTTATATTGCATATTGTTATCTTCAAAGTAGTTGTTCAGATTACCAGATATAGACACAAAATTGATCAAAAAATTTAAGCACTAACTGTTCTTTCCAATAAACTAATAGAATTTAGTAGTTCAATTAGCTACTTATGTGTATGTACATTTATGTATCTATTTAAATTATATATATATATATATAATCACATATTTCCCTTCCTTCTTGCCTTTCTCTTTTCCTTCATACCAGTTGTTCTTTCCTTTTGAGCAGCTTCTTTTCCTTTCATAATATCTACTGTACCTTTTGGATCTTGTGTACTCTTTTAGTTTCTTACAGTAGGGAGATAATAATATTATGTTTACAGATGTGGGTCTGATCTTTTTCACTTATGGGTATAGTCTCTAATTGCATCCATTTATCTATAAAAAGCTTTGAGTTACTCTTTATAGCTGAGTAATATTATATAAAAATACCACATCTTTTTTAATCTAATCCTCTATTGATAAGTACTTGGGTTCTTTCCAAGATTTAGCTATGACAAACTGTGCTGCTATAAACATGTGTGGGTGCTTATTGCTGTGGTATGATGATTTCAATTCTAGAAAAATACACAGAAGAGAAAATAGCTGAGTTGAATGGTAACTCTCTAATCCTAGTTTTCTTGAAGAATCTCCAAACTGATTTCCACAGTCTACATTCCTGCCAATAGTGTAAAAAGTTTGTATTTTCCCCACTGCCTAAGCAGCATTTGTTATTGGTTCATTTTTTACTATGATGATGATGATAACCATTCTTTCTGGAGTAAGATGGAATCTCACATGCCAAACATGATCCATGCCTATCACCATACACTAAAGTCAAAATGCACCAAAGACCTAAATATTAAAATAGAAACACTAAATCTACTAGAACTGAAAGTAGAGAGAAATCTTAAAGACACAGGGGTAGAAAGAATTCATGAACATAAATCAAATTGCATGGAAATACTTCAAAGAATCAACAACTGGAATCTCATCTTTTTAAAGTTTCTGCATATCAAAAGAAATCAACAAAGTAAAAAGAAAACCTATGAATTGAGAAAAATTTTAGTCAACTATCCCTCAGACAAAAAACTTGTGTCTAGAACATATAAAGAATTTTTTTAAAAAAGACCTCCCAAAATTCAAAACTCAATCCAAAAATGGGCATCTGAGATGAATACACACTTCTCAGATGAAAAAGTACAAATGGCAAATGAATCTATGACAAAATGTTCAGCATCACTGGTCATTCAAAAGATGTAAATTAGAAACAAAATCTTTTGAACACTGATCTATAGAGTATTTTAAAGAGGAAGACCTTCTATAAAGCCAGGTGGTGGTAACAAAATTCAACATCATAAAGGTGAAATACAGAGAATAACAATGTTGGGCTGGGCAGATAGCTCAGTGGTCTAAGTGCCAGCCTGGCAAGCGCCAGGACACAGGTTTGATCCCTTCTACCAAATGCTGTGCTTTCCCTGGAACTACAAGAATGCCATGCCGGCCCCAGAACAATGTGTGGTGGTGCACACCTGCAATCCCAGAGCTGGGGAGGCTGAGGATCACTACAAGTATAAGCTGCATAGCGAGACCCTGCACCAAATAAATAAATGATTTTTAAAACTTATTTTTAAAAAGGGAATGATGATATAAGCAATTGAGTTTTCACAAATATCTGTATCTACCAGACAGATGGAAGAATAGCAAAAGGCTCCTTTGAAGAGAAAACGTATCTATAACAGTTATAACATTTTACAGGAGAATTATTTTAACCTACAGCAGGGAAACTGCAGCAATTATTGGACTCATTACCTGAGGGATCTGAAGTGTACAGACTGGCAGTTGCGGTGATGGGTCCTGGTGGGTGGATGGCACTCGCTGAAGACCGCTGACTTGAAATCAGAATCCTGCTCTTTGCAGAGGGCAGTCGAGACACTGCACCCAATCCCAGCTGGGGCTTCAGGAGCATGGCTGATCGATAGAAAGTTGGGGGGACTTCGTAATGTGTATAGGGAGGAGAACAGAATTCTTCTTTTCCAGTGTGGTCCGCCACCTACAGTAAATGACCAAAAACTCAGTTAAGAACTTCAGAACATAACATGAGACTAACCAGGTAAGGAGATCAAGTTCAAACAACACCCACTCTGCTTCCATGGAGTTGCTTGACTGCAGATCTTTTCCTGTCTCAGTGTCCTAATCCCTAAGTTGACAACACAACTGGAAGATCTTTTAGGTCCCTTTCAGTTCTAGCAAGCTATATGAATCTATATTTCCACTGAAGAGCAAAGAACTCATTCTATAAGATTTTTTTACTCTCACTGTCACAAAATAATTGGAATTCAAGCCAGTAGTAGTCTTCAAATACATAAAGTCAATGAAGCAAAGGAATAATATAGCAAACATTAATAAAATTATGAAAATGTTATTATATTTATGGAGAAAAGGAACCATTTAGTAGATGAACTTTAGCAATATATATTGCCTTTACCATCACAGGCAATGTAGAAAATAAAATACATTCTGTTCTATGGGAGAGATGGCTATTTAGAAAGATTAGAGAACTTTTGGGGCTCCTGTTGCATGTATATATCATTAAAAATGGAATGCCTTCATCCATCTGTCTTTGCTAGTAAGGTGATGCTCTGGGGAACATCTAGGTAAGTTCCACTGGAATAAAGTTCTAGGTAAGAGTCTTGTGGCCTGGTGAACTCATCACATCTAGAAGAGTGTCTGCACATAGCTGAAGTCAATGGCTATTTGTGAAACAAAGGAGTCCAGAATCCATTCTTTTCTCAATTTAATAATGTAACAATACTGCCACTTTGTCTTGTGCCAAAGCGTTGAGAATAAAATACAAAATACAAATATCATGTATACACCACATTTCATTCTCACAATATTTGTCCAGGGCCCTCTGCATGCTGGGCAAGTGCTCAACCACCAAGTTCCACCCCTAGCCTCTTGCTGTTTATATTAAACATGAAAAAGGAGTCAGAACTACATAATCCATTGTCTTTAAGTCATAATGAATAAAAAATATTGCTAGGGGCAATGTATGAAAAGATGTATCTGTTAATTAATTCTCCTGTACATCATAATACCTTTTGTGTCAAACTTCTAGAGTCACAAATAGTCAACAATATTTTGTAATAGGGGCCAGAGAAGCTTTGATCCAAGCTGTTGAAGAGATAATTCTTTAATTTGATACTCTTTTAGTGCAGAAATAGATAACACAAAGTTCTTAAAACTGACATTGTTGTAACAAAAGATTAGGCATTCAAAGTTTTATTATAATCATGTAAAATATTCATGACTATTACAGTAGATACTGTATTCAGGCTACAGCAAATTATATTCTTGTCAAAGAATATTAAACAGCTGCTCCCTGATAAAATTGTCACCATTCTCTTCTGTCTGTCTCTGTCTCTGGCTTTATTTTTTTAGTCAGATATCTTCTACTTTTATTTTAATGTCTAATATTTTGTGCTACAGTTCACTAATTTGAGCAAATGGTCTCATGAGGAAAACAGTAGCTTTTCCAACCTACCCAGTAAATTCTTCAAGACTGCTGTATGTTGATCTCAGTAATGAGTCATGACTTTCAGCAAAAAATGGTTATCAGAGGTCAGAACCCACTGTCAACAATGACTTCAATGATTTCAACATCTTCAGTGCCTGTCATTTTATTAGGTAGCATTTCTTATAAGAGCACAGATTCTTCAAAAAGGTATACACCATATCTTTGAAGCCAAGTTTATGCATTTTAATTAAACAAGAGAATCTACAAAAAAGCTGCAAATTCTTTTATTTCACCTCTACTACAGGATATACCAGACAACTGTGCAGACATAAACAGAGATAATTCCTAAGTACTGCTGCTTATCCTCGGGCTTCCCCAATGGAGCGTTTTTAGATAAATACCTTTGAAAGCAAACAAATGAATCCTACAGTTTCAAACACATTTCTAAAATCAGAGGACACAATCGAGCAAACTCTTCTTGAACTGCCCCCTCCATCTGTAACCTGGCCCATTTTCAATGGGACTGTGTGCTTGAAGCACAGAGTAATCTTGGGGCTTTACTGGGAAGCCACTAGGATAGCTTCAAGGAGAAGCGGGCCGGTGAGGCTCAAGTTTCTGTATCACAATGGGTCAGACATAGAGCCCAGGTAATTCTCCAACACTGGTTGTTAGGGATTGTATCTAGATGCCCACCACATGCCTCACACGGTCACAGGGACTTTTTGGAGGTGGCTGAACCGAAGAGTGTATGGTGCTGGGATTAAGCGTGGGTGAATGCTGGCTCAGTCCACTGACTGGACTGGCACCACCCTAATCCTAGCAGTCTGCTAAGATGAAAAGGACAGAAAGGGGCTTGTCTTCCCCACTTGTTGCTTTGCCACTTTCTTCCACCACCCTGAACTGTTGCCCTTCTACCATGTTCTTACCTTGAAGCCAGCTGATTACAGACTGAAACCTCTACAGACTGTGAGCCAAATAAACCTTTCACTCCTTCACTTTGGGCATCAGATATCTTGTTTTGGCGATGGGAAAAGCAACTAAGACATTATTCTAGAAATAAACAATACTGCTGTGAAAGTGTTTGTTATGTGGGGTTAACATTTAAATCAATAGACCCTCAATAAAGCAGATTATCCTTTATAACCTAAGATACGCCTTCATCAGTTGAAGACCTTAATGAAAAACAGACTCACTTCCCCTGAAAGGTGATCAGACTTAAACTGCAATACACAATCTTTTCTACAAATCTGGGCTGCTGGCCTGCCCTATAGATTTGGGTCTTGTCAGCTTCCACAATCATGTGAGCCATTTTTCAAAACCACATTCATTTCTTATATCTGAATATAATATATAAGATCTTTGGTTCCAGGATCTACTGTGGATACCAAATTCCATAGCATGGGTGTTCAAATCTCTTATCTAAATTGGTATATCACTTGCATAAAATCTATATACATTCTCCCACATACTTTAAATTATCATTAGATTACTATTAATATCTAATACAATGTAAATACTATGTACATAATTGCTGAGCTATATTGTCTAGGAAATAAAGAGAAGAAAAAAGTCTGCATATTCCCCTCAGAGATGCGTAGACACAGAAGTAGTCAGGGACAAGCCCTGACCTCACATCTGCATACCGGGAAACACTCCCTCCCTATCTTGCCCTTGGTTCCTTCTTTCCACTTCCTCTCATGAAAAATGAAAAACACTCCTAAGGCCTGGGGAGCAAGAGGGACCCTGAGATCTCTGGTGGGCCTTCAGAAGAGACCAATGTGTATATTACATCATCTTGGCCTGACTAGACTCCAGATGGTTTCAAAAACCCCTTCTGGAAACTCTTGGTGTCTGTGATGATCTTCCCCTGAGGAGAGAGCCTTCCCTCAGATGAGCCTTCCTCTTGATTTCTGTTTCTATCTGCACTATCTGGGAGAGACGTGGCAGTAACACCAGAAAGCCCAAAACTAGTTTGAGCTTTTAAGAATTTTTCCTACTGTATTAAAAACTGCATGGCTTCTGTAACTGAAAGGTATTTCTGATATAATTGGTCAGAAACATATTCTCCTAGATTGCCCCATGGAGCCTGGGCACCTGCACTGAGCCTGTACACAGGAGGGGCCCACTTGGGCTCTACTATACTGTAACTGCAGGAGCAAATGGCCAAGGGACCCCCCACTCCTTTTTTGTGTGTGCAGGGTCTCACTATGTAGCTAGGACTCGTAGTGAACCTCCTGTTTTCAGCCTCCCTACCTAGTGCTGGGATTACAGGCATGTGCCACCATGCCTGGACTCCATCGCCAGCTCCTGGGGCGAGGCCAGCATGGCATGTAGTGCCAGGGATCAAACCCTGGGCCCTGTACTTACCTAAGCAAGTGCTTAGTCCACTGAACTATCTTGCCAGCCCTCCCATTTCTATTTTTGATTACAGGGTAATACCATAAAAATTCACATAGTACCCTAGGCTGTGTTGTTTTGAAACTTTATATCATTGTTTTTTTTTTTCTTTGCTTGAAAAAAAATGTAAAAACAAATAAATAAGTCAATGCATTCATCCAAGCTAGAGTCCAGCTTTGGGCTTATTCTACCTTTTAGTCTCAGTATATTTTTTGAATCTAGTGATATGAGTTGAGTTGCCTAACTCAACTATCATGTAACATCTCTGTTTTTGTTTTCAGTGCTAGGAATGAAAGTTATGGCCTCACAAATATTAGTCAAACATCTACCTCTGAGCTACACTACCAGCTCTGAACAGCATGTTTTGGTAGCAGTTACCATTCTAAACTCTGGGAACATAGTACAGAACAACTTTGAAAAAATTCCACCCACCTGCAAAATTTACATTCCAGTGAACACAGGAAGCAGCAACAAAATATATGTCAGTTGAAGTGAAGATAGAGGAAAAATAAACTACACAAAGTGGACTCCTGGGAACATGGACAGACTGTTCAAAGAGATGACCTCTGGACACAGACTGAAGTGAGGGAGAAGACATTCAGATAGCTGGGAAATGAGCATTCTGAACAAGAAGACAAAGGTCCTGCAGCAGCTCAGTGCAAAGGAATAATGAGCGGGGACCAGGGAAGATAGGCAATGGAGCTACGCTGAGCTCACGTAAGAGGCTGAGCCATCACACAGGTCCCACGTCATGTCCCACAGGCCATCAGGTAGAAGCTGACCTGATGTAAGTGTCTTGGATCACAAAGAGATGCCTTCAGAAGACAACTCTTATAGCACAGTATCCCTGAGCAGCTCAGGCCTGAGTGAGAATCTCTATGCCTTCCCCATTTTGTTGCACTATGTGGGGAACTTCAACCTGTCCAAGTCTGTTTCTTTCTGTGTGCGATGGTAAAGCTACAGTATCATCTTTCAGGAAATTACTCTATGGATTAATGAAGAATGAGGATTGTGTACTATATATTCTGTGCACTCTATACACAGGGAGCACTCAAGTAAGTGTTAGTAGTAATTATATTTACTAAAACCAAACAGCAATATGAAATATGCATTGCTCTAGACAACTCGGCCACAAGTCAAAATCACCTACTTCTGTATAAATGTATGCGTTAACATCTGCAATTTGTTTAGAACCAACAACCACTTTATAGATGTATCACAATGCTGTGACTTACCTCCTGTAAAAACTTCTCACTCATTTGACTGAAATGATGTCCTGGGGGCTTGATCCCAGATACCATCAATCCGGAACTGAAAACCCTGGGCTTCTGCAAGTCAGGCTTGAATTTCTCATAGAGGTTGGCAGAAGACTTAAGGTCACTATTTGCCATCCTGTCTTCCTGGAGTGGGGCCATGCTACATGGGGGTGGGGCATAGGGAAGCCCCACAGAAACCAGTGAAGTGTCGACCGGGCCCAGGGCCTGTGGGTTCCTCCGGATATAAGTGATGATCTTAGGTCTCACATGCTTGGGCTTGGGCATGACGACAGGCTTTGTGTCTGCTCTGTCTTCCATTTTTTCAACCTGCTTCTCCATTCCTTCCTGCAAGGAAGTTGTGCCCTTGGAATGTGTGACAAGGGGCTTGGGGATCCCACTGGGGCAGGTGTTCTTGTCAGGCACTTTCGGAGATGTGCTCAACAGCTGCACACTCTCAGTAGAGGGAGGGACCACTGAGGGTGACCCTGTATCCACGCTGAACACACCAGGGGCCTGGAAAATGCTACTAGGTGATGTGGGCTGGTGGGTCATGTTCACAGTTGTCTCTGGATGAAGGGTAGCTGGGGTATTGAGAAATGAATCTTCTCTAGATGGAGTAGTATCAGTCTTGGATTCATTTTCTAGAAGGTTCCTAGGTTCAGTCACAAGTGTTGCTGTATCTTTGCTTTCCCCTACTTCTGAGCTTCTGCTTTGAAGATACAGGGACTCAGGGACCACAGTTTTGCTCTCACCCATAGAAGGGTCTGATTCCAACTCCACAGCACCGACCCTGTTCCCAGTGTCCAGCCTCTTTTTCTCCTCACTGACATCTAAAGATTTGCAATCAGGCAGGCCATTAGGAACACTGGCTACATGACCATCATCTGGAGAAAAGCTGCTGGATGCTATTTCACCCAATTTACTTCCTGTGCTTAGTGACATTTTGCTAGTTAACTGATTAGCAGCCACTCCCAAGGAAGCACAGACAGATTTGGGAGTGGTTTGGAGAGACCCCTCCACGCCTGTCTTGACTTCTTTCTCCTCGATGCTGCATCTGCCTTTCCCAAGATGACGGCAGATGCTGTCTGACGG
This sequence comes from Ctenomys sociabilis, assembly GCA_004027165.1. Classification (NCBI taxonomy): domain Eukaryota; kingdom Metazoa; phylum Chordata; class Mammalia; order Rodentia; family Ctenomyidae; genus Ctenomys; species Ctenomys sociabilis. Next base: position 10,341 of record PVKA01022552.1, on the reverse strand, counting down.
ATTGCTGGTGGCACTGGTGGCTTCTTGGTGTGCTTCCCCACATGTCTCCTTTCTCTCTGGAGGAGCCATAGTCTCTTCCTTTTGATATCCCAGGTCACCTGCCTGAGTTAGCTGTAGCTCCTCCCCATCCCTGAGTTGAACATACTTCAGTTCCAGCTTCGGTTCTCCCTTTCCCTGACCTAATTGTGCTTCAGGACAACTCAGGATTTCCTTTGACAACAACGTTGAATTTAAAGCAAGGTCAGGATGAGTGGAACGTGATTTGTGCTCATTGCAAACATTCAGTTCATGTGCCCCCTCCATCCAGGCCTCTGAGGGGATGGTGTCCCTGGCTTCTGAGGTAGATGGTTCAAGAGGACGCACACTCTTTCCCTCTGAGGTACTGTAAACTGGAAGAAAAGCTGTCTCTGGAGAGTGGGCAGCCAGTGCCCTCTGCAGCTCCTCCCCACACCTGGGCACGTGACTCCATGGCTCAGGGGTACTGGGCCTCATAAGCTTCAGATGTTGTGATGTCAAGCTCCCAGCCACAACTGCAGAGCTGTTTGCTCTTTCCAAAGAATGCCTTCTTAACTCTTCATTGTCAAGGGTCTTGGACAATTTGTCCTTCGGAACATGCCAGGGAACTTCTACATCCTTTTTAGCCAAAACTTCTGAACTGGCCTCACCCCTCACATTCCTCCAACTTGTCAGGCTTGGCCCCTGGGCACTCTGAGGCATCAGTAAGATCCCTGTGCCTCTCTCCACAGCACCATCTTCATGGAATCCTCTTGGGAAAGTAGGAGAAAGTTTAAGATCTTTCAGACTTGTGGAGCCAGGCTGTGAGCCTTTCCTAAGGTCCTGAAGTTGATGAGGCTCCTTCTGGAAGTGAAGATGGTGCTCCAGTTCGCTTGCATTTGCATTTCCAATTTTCTCAGCCAGATCACAAGTCTTGGACTCATCCTGAGGGGAGTTGACCTCGAACATGATTTGATTGGCATTTGTATCTCCCAGACTTAGAATACTCTCATTATTATTTGTTGCTCCATTTCTGTTGTCCTGCAACTGACTGAAACATGATTTCTTTGGAGCCACAGGGATGCTCATTGTCAGCTCTTCAGTGGGGGCTGCTGGCCATTCAATTTTATTTAATGGAAATGGGTCTCAAGCTGCTTGTCCTGCTCTAACACTGTGGCATTGCAACACAGCTCTATTCCTTGTCACAAGCATTGTCTTCACACCCAGCAGAAGGATTTATCTGTTAGGTTCCTGCTGAATGGGAATCAGTTAATCCATGAGACCTAGAGAAAAACAGGAATACATTCATGTTAGACCAACAAACAGATGCTCAGGAGAAGAAAAGCATTGTAAACATACAGACCATTCCTTACTTTCACACTATTTCATTCACTCGATGAGTTTTTTCAGCAACCTTTCAAGTAGGGGCTCCTGCTGGCCAAATGTGGAAAAACTGAAACATGAAAATGACGAATGTTAGAATTATAAATGTGTGTTACTGTCACTTTAAATTTTAGAAGTCCACAAGTCCATAATGACCTTGATTTTTAAAAGTGGAGATGGCAAGACTCATCTTCCGAAAAAATATCCATTAATGTAGAGAAATTATAAAATTTAAAAGAAGCCCTATCTTGTCATCACCAGAATAATTATCTTGGGCAAGGGACACCAAAAGATGATAGAAATATGGCATGAAAAATCACTGTGGAAAAAAGACAGTCACAGAATCTGAAAGTATTACCCCTCAAATTATTTTCAATAAAAAGAAAATATTATTTTTACAATGCAGAAATCTTAGCGTCTCAATCAAAGGATCAAACCTAACATGATGGAAAAGGATGTCTTGTGCCTCTGTTGCCAGACAGTTCATTCCTTTGGCCCCCTCACTCCGCACTGTTCTTGCCACCAACGGTCAGCCTGAATTTAATCATGAAACATGAAGCCTGAATGGCCAGAAGGCCCCCTGGGGGGCTGACAATGAGCATCCCGGTGGCTCATTACAAATTTAAATTGAGGGGAGTTCTACAAAATAACTCGCATAATTTGTTCCCCAAATGCCAACAGATTCTGGATTTGGGTACCTAGACACACTTGTAAAATTTAATTTTACAATCGTAACTGTATGGTTTGCTATGGCTTCTCTCCTCTGAAATTCCATGCTGCAATTTAATCCCCACTCTTAAGTGGGGAAATGTAAGCCCCTCTTAAGAGGGTGGAAATGTAAGCCCCAATGCGTAATGGTTCGGATTAGATAACGCAATGTGGTGGAGCCCCATGATGACATCCTGGTGGCTTTCTAGGAAAGGGAGGAGAGTGATCAGGACATACAATGCACACACACATCCTGTCCTCCACTATGTAATGCCTCGAGCCACCTTAGTACTCTACCAGCAGGAAAACATAACTAGGTACTGCCCTCAGCTGGGGCCCAAAATAAACTTCCTTTCTTTCTAAGTTACCTACTCTGTGCTATTGTATGTCACCAACAAAATGAACCAATACACAACTTACATTTTAATATTTAAGCAAAATGCTATTTGTTACAGCCTTCAGGGACAAATCTTAACATAATCTTGTTTTTTTTTTTTCTCTTTCCATTCACTGCCACAGAGGAGAAAAAAAGGATAGAGTGACTTTCCTGAAGCCAAACAGCTAAGTGGCAGAAAAAGCACCAGAGACAGAGGGAGATATAGAAAAGAACTGCTTCCAGTGAATGCATTCCTGCTTGTCGCTGTTTTGGGAAAATAAAAAGGAAAGTTACCATTTGAAGAATGGAAACAGAACATCTTGAGTGTCCACAAATAGACAAGCAGATAAAGAAAATGTGGCATTTATACACAGTGGACTAGTACTCTGCCATGAAGAAGGATAATCTTGGGTCACTGGGAGGAAATTGGGTGAACCTTGATAGTTTCTCTTATATGAGAAACTCAAAATATAAACACAGAGCCAAACAGAAGATAACATGAAGTAAAGAAATAGGTTTTTCCCAAATGAAAAAATCAAGAGATGGAGAGAAGGTTGAGAGAAGGGGCCGAAAAAGAACTGAGATATGTTATGTACATGTAAGATTCCCCACAAGAGTGCAGCCAGCATCTGTTGTAAAGGTGAACAAAGAAATATAGGAACAGAAAAGTAGAAGGGGTAAGCAAACAGGAGAAGCAGCTCACACCAGACAAGAAAAGCTGCTTTTTTATTAGCATATTTATAACATATAATAAATATATTCATGAAGAGGGAGTTGGTATATGCACATACTGCATCTTTTTTTTTTTTTTTTTTTTTTTGAACTCAGGCCCTTGCGCTTGCCAGGGAAGCACTTATTCCACTGAGCCATCTCCCTGGCCCCCATACTGCATCTTAATCCTTTCTACACCAAAGCCAATTTTGTGTTTTTGTTTGTTTGTTTTGCACAAGGTCTCATTAGGCAGCTCAAACTTGTAGGGACCCTCCTGTTTTCAGCCTCCCCAGTGCTGGAATTACCAGCATGCGCCACCATGTCCAGACCCCGGTCCCTGGCTCAGTGTGTGTGGGGGCGGGGTCAGTGTAGCATGTGGTGCTGGGGTCCTGTGCTTAGTCCACTGAGCTATCTCACTGGCCCACCAAAGCCAATCTTAAAGCTGATTTCAATCACAGAAGTCAGGATGGAACAGAGGAGGTAAGGTTTCCTATTACTTTCCCAATTTATTTGACACTATGTTCTATCCCATATGAAAACGAGGGTTTGTTTTTCTTGATGTAGACTCCAACCCAAGGTCCCTGTTGTGGGATAGGTCTAGACGTTCCCCGAGAGCCTCCTGTGTAGGCTTTTGGAAGGTGACAGAACAGTGAGGCTTACAGTTCTTGTTCTTAGGAGGTAGGACTGGCTGGAAAAGGAGGGTCATCGGCTGTTCCCTGGCAACGCTTATCTGCCATCCCAGCTGCACCCTTCATTCTCCTTGCTTTCTGGCCACTAGGACAGGAGCATCTTCTCCTCTGCAGGTGCCTCTACGACACTGCCCTGCCTCGAAGCCAAGCAAACAGTGGTCTCAGACCTCTACAAACTGTGAGGCAAGATGAAAACACTTCTTCAAAATGTGGGTGTAAGGTGTTGTGTCCCAGCACAAGCACATAACCAAGACACCTCTCTACAAAGCACACCTATTTCCCATGTAAAAAGCACATAAAAGTCCAAACCTATAAAACCAGATTATCACTAAGCAAAATATGGGAAGCAGCCCTGCAAACCTCAGCCGAGGCACACTTCCTGGGCCATGGCATATAATTTTCCTGTGGCTCAGACACATCATTAAAAAAAAAAAAGGCATGAATAATGATCTTAAAGGCAAATAGTATATTTTTTTTTCTTCAGGGAAAAAGTCCATTAGTCACATCCTAGGCTAAAATGAATTTAAATCGCATCTGTATATAGCCAATGTGATACTTATTTTTCTTTTTTAAAGAGAATAAAAAATAATTTTAAAAAAATTAGAAATGATACAGAATTTCACTGAGTAAGACGACAGGAATTCAACAATAGTTTTATATTGCATATTGTTGTCTTCAAATTAATTGTTCAGTTTAAGAGAGACAAGCATGCAAAATTGGTCAAAAAATTAAAAAGAAGAAAAAAAAAGCATTAACTCTTCAATAGATTGGTGGAAATTAGCAGCACAACCATCCTAGCTCCCCTGTGTATATAAATACACACATTTCTCCCTTCCTTCCTTCTTTCCTCCTTTCATTCCTCCGAGTTTTTCTTTCCCTTTGAGCAATTTCTTCCCCTTTCACACTACTGTACCTTTCAGATTTTAGTTACTCTTTCAGGTTCTTACACTAGGGAGAAAACATGATGTTCGCACATATGGGTCTGATTTATTTCACTTGTGAGTATGTTTAACAGTTTTCTATATGACTTCCTCTGGCTCAAGGGCTAAGGAATCCCCCTGGAAACTCTTTGCAGGGGCACTGAGGCTGAGATCTGCCTCAACAGAGAGGAAAAATTCATCTTTTTCCACTGGATGAGCCTGCAGTTATCAAGAACAGGGTTTTACATTCCTTTCTTCCCAAAACTCACTCTTCTCCTTGTTAAAAATTTCAGATTCTGCTAGTTGTTAGAGAAGCTTTTGAAACTCTCACTATAGAAGTAGATATAAAGAATCTGAAGTCTTCCTAAAGAGGTTTCTCAAAGCTGTAAATCATACTTTGTTCCTCATGCTGCGCCCAGACTTTCCTGCCAGTCACACATTCTGTGTCCCTTCACAGGCATATATATCACCCTGCTAATCCCATATCATCAGCTAAAATGTTAGCACAGGTTAAATACCCTTTCTGCCAAAATATTTGGAGCCAACTATTTCCAATTTCTTAGTTTTTCAAGTTTTAGAATATTTATATAACAATCATGGATGGTTGAGAAGCTCTAATCTGAAGATCTAAAATCCAAAGTCTTTGCAAAGGGTTTTAGATTGAATTGCTCAACCTGTATGTACCATGTAATGACCTTAACTACCCTACCTCAATCCTACACACTTGTAGGCTTTTACACCCGTGGGTAAGACCATAAAAAAATACATCTCTGAAACTTCACCTTGTTGGTCTGACTGCATTGTTCTGCCCTGTTTTAAAACTTTTGGGTCTAGTCCTTAATTTTTTACCTAAGCTATTTGTAACACATTCTGTTTTCATACCTCTCAAGAAACTAGAGTGTCCTTCATCTACATGTTACTGTGTTCTTCTTGACCGAAACTTCACTATACAAGGTGGTAACTGGTGCTGCACATTCTCTTGTTTGCTAAATAAAAGTTATCTTTGTCCATCTTTAATATGTAAGCAGGCTTCAGCTTTCCCAAGTTCATAATTTCTAACAATGGTTTGGCCCATTTAGAAAATTTCTCAGCTGGATGCATATTCATTTTTGAATCATTAAATGGATTGATAACATCTAGATGCACATATGCAGTCTCTTCAATATCTTGGCTCTCAGTTTCATTTTATGTTTTCATGATACCCACTGTGGCATGAAAGGCATTCTCAGATGATGAAACACTCCATAGAGCTACCAGTCTCCTACCCCCTAATATCCTCCTGAGTTACCCATCTGTGTGACAGACAGATTGATGCTCAAGATCTGATGAGTGTCTGACCCCTCTATGCTCCAGATGTAATCCCCTTGACGTTACCATTTAAAATTTCTGCCTATGGGCCAGCCACATAGCTCAGTGGATTAAAGCACCTGCTGCTTAGGCAGAACACAGAGGCCAGGGTTCATGCACCACAACCCATGCCAGCCCTGCCCCCAGGGTGCGCTGAGGAGGTGACTGAGAGTGGGAGTGGTGGCATGTACCTGTAATCCCAGCGCTTAGGAGGCTGAAAACAGGCAGATCAGTATAAATTGGATGTACATAGTGAGATCCTATAGACCCCACACTAAATACATAAAAAAAAAGGATCTTCTATCTCACTTACTCTTCTCTCCTTGCTGGGACAAATACTCAAACTGAGGGAAGGAAAGGTTTATTTAGCTCACAGTTACTGGAGGCTTCATCCCATACTTGGCTGGCTCCAAGGCACACTGGCACATGGCAGAAAGCATCCTTTCATGGCGGCAGTAAAGAACAGAGAGCAAACGCAGGAGTAGCAACAACAACGGTTACAGGGTGGAAGTCTGTCTCTCTTAAATTGTACTCAGGCTATCCACCTGAGGATAGAAGTACTTACACCCATAATCCCAGCAGTCCTAAAACCCCAAATCCTAGTGGATTATGAGTTAATCTCAAACTCTAGAAGTCTCTGGTCCATGACTGCATGAGGCTTTGGAGGGACAACTAGACATAAACCACAACATCTTCCCAGTGAAAACATCTTCCCTGCCCAATAGCTCTGCCTTCTAAATGTCGAGTCTACCTCTTCCTTTCCTAAATTCTCTTCCTCAGCCACCCTAAACCATGGCAGAGGAGGTGTCTCTAAGTCCTGCCTCTATAGACATTTTCCTTTGCAACTACCATAATACATTTTTGTTCAGAGCTGTGTAAACTCATTTCTCAGAATCCACATAGGATTTGTTGATGGATCTTTCATGGAGACCAAAACCTGGGAACATTTAATTCTTCTATTTAAACAATGTTTTATTCACATAAAACCTACACATATCCTCTTACATAAGGTGCAGGCTTTTTTTTTTTTTTTTTGGTGGCACCAGGGATCGAACTCAGGACCTTGTGCTTGCCAGGCAAGCACTTACTCCACTGAGCTATTTCTCCAGCCTCATATTCTCTTGCATATTTTAAATCATTTCTCGATGACTTTTAATAATCAATACAAATTCTATGCAAATGATGCATTGTTTAGTGAATAACAAAAAGAAAAAGTCTGTATATGTCTAGGACAGACACAATTTTTAAATATTTTCAATCTGTGGTTGGTTGAAATCTCAGGTGTGGAACCCATGAATATGGAAAGATGACTGACTGCACATCTGATTATAGTTAAATGTGCTTTTTATTATAGTTACATGTGTCTTATATTGTCTGTATCTTATTCCTTTTATGAAACCATCAGTAAGTTAACAGTGCAGATGGATGTTTCTGTGTGGTTTCTCAGACAGTGCGTTCACACAGTAGGCATTTTAAGAGAATCTAAGCTCAAAAAGGCAAATGTTCACACTGTGTTCAAAACAGCAGAGTATTTTTCTCCAGTCTGTTCATGCTGGGATTACAAAGTTACACTACTGAACTGAGGAATTGGTTACTTCCTCTCCACAGTGATGTCAAAATGCTCAGGGATACTCCAGATCTGATATAGTAGTTTATTTAGAAATTGAAGGAAGCATATGAATGTTTACATTATAAAAAGGGTACAGAGGTTTTTAAAGACTAAATAATAGTTTCACAGCATTCCTACCCACTGGGTCTGCTGTGTGATATTCTATCACTGGGGAATTCTCATACACATACAAATGTACAAATGCTGTGCCTCTGAATATAAATATAATTCCATCTGATTTGAGAAAACTTATTGCCAAAAAACCCTCCAATTGCAGCTCCTGCCATGCAACAGGTAGCATTTCAGAAGAACAGAATACAGAAAACTATGTAGGCTTATGAACCTGGAACTCACTGCAAAGTATAAAAATGCAAAGAGTCAAAATTCTGGATTTTAAATTTTACTTTACAACTCCATAAAATATGCATTTAGAGTTTTTGGTGAATAAATTTATATGTACTCCAAGGTAATACTTACACATAAATTATCAGCATGTTTTAGAAAGTTTCAGGGCAATAATTATATTTTCTGCAATTGTAATTACTTAGAAATGTTCAGGGCTTTGGTATTCTTCCATATTGTTTTCAGATTACCTTGTTCTATAGTCCAAGTTGGCCTTGAATTCACAATCCTCCTGCTTCCAACTCCTGAATGCTGAAGTTATAGGTGTACACCATGTCCAGCTCCGTTTTATAATATTTTAGAGGTTTAGTATCTCTTATCCAAAATTCATAAGACCAGGAATGCTTCAGACTCTTTTGTTTTCAGATTTGCAAATATTTGTAATACATATATTATATACTTTGGGGATGTAAGTAAACTGAAGTGCAAACACAACATTTCCTAAAATATTTTTAGCAAAGCCACATCCTGGCTACATTCTATCACAGCAGTTCAGGTCTGGAATTTCCTACTTGTGGCATCCCATTGGCACTCAAAAAGTCCCAGGTTTTGAAGGATTCTGCATTTCAGAATTTCAAATCAAAGACACTCAACCTGTACACACTTACTCTCAAAAGACACAACTATAGCTAATCTAAAAATTTACCATATGAACTTTATAAATTCACTTCCACAATATGGTTAAAAATCAAACTATTGGGTAGCATATATATTCAGAGGATCTGTAGCTGTCTGTGGTGCTGAATTCTGTGACAACGAAATAACATGAACTGTAAGAGCTCTCTGGAGCCTACTTGGCTTTCCTCAAGTTATATATATCCTGTGGATAACTATAAAAATTGTCCCAAATAAATACACAGGACTCTATTTTGAATACTTCTTTTGAGGCAGCAGAGTCTTAGTTTTGTTTTACCTCGAGTAAAAAGAGTGAAATGCTGCTGTTTCATACTGTATGGCACACAAGGAAAGAAACTTAGCTTTAGGAGATTAGCCCAATTTGACAATTTAAGTAAAACATTGTGTTCGGTGATACTCGAAAGTCTCCCCAGGAAAATGTTACATGCTTTTCCTAAAGATCTTTTGTTCACATCTGCCATTTACCCTTCAAAAAACAAATCCTTCATAGGACAGAATTTCAGCTGCCAAAACCCAGAATTTTGTTCAGCCTGTTGTGATTAATATTTTCTTTTAGTTTATCTTAAATGACATTTTTTTCAAAATTTAAATACAACACCAATTCTTTTAAAAAACATATTTTCAATGCAATAAAAAAGGGTGGGTTTTTTTTTCCATTATAAGAGGCCATCTTTTTGGTTTTATTTTTTTTTATTTTTTTTTTACTTTTGTTTTATTGAAGTACAAATATCGATGAGACAGTTTTAAGATACCTTGACAAGATGGATTTCACAAATTAATACATTGCAAACTGTTTTCATAATGTTTTGGTATCATAAAAGGTGTATACATGATATTATACTTACAGACATTATTATACCATACATCCCTTATCAGTAAATTAAGAGACTGTAGCTGTTTTCATATCTTATTTTTTATACCTGAATTACATCAAAGATTCAATATTTAATACTTTCTACCTTGTTATTACCCTAGCGGTTGTCCATAGTACTAGAAGCCAACATAATATCCTGCCCAAGCACCATTAGTGCAAATCTTGCCTCTCATAGAATTATGTAGAAGCACAGCGTTATCATTCCCAACTGTACTGTCCATACACACACATCATGATTCTTCCATTCTATACCCCTTCCTTACTCTACACCTGTCAGAGATGGGCACTCCATTATCATTCAACTAACTTAGGTGCTTGAACTTGATAACACAATCCAACACAGTCCAGCATTCCACAATAGTGAGTTATCCAAAGATGTTGTCAACCATAGCCATTTACAGCTCAACTTATTATTATGGCCCCACGATGTATACTTCATTTTTATACTTTTCTGCTGGATGGTTAAGACCTAGATAGAGTAAGACTTATATACCAACACAAGTACTTTATATTTCTTATGAAGTCAGTAAAGTCCCCTCAGGGTTTTTCCTGTAGTCCTGTACCTTATTCTGTAGATCCTTTGTCTGTGTCATCCATGTGGATGTGTCATGGCCAATGCTTGACCAGTTTGCTCTGTGAGAGCCTGAGAGAAAGTTTTCTCTCCATGTGACTCTCCACAGGCACACTATAGA
>PVKA01022551.1:15707-37044 GCA_004027165.1 Ctenomys sociabilis | reverse complement strand
CTATAATATTTAAATGACAAAACTAAACAAAAAAAGGGGATGCAAATGAACAACCATTTTGTATCCGTATATTCAAAATAAGATAGATATACAGCTATATTCTCTTAATTTAATTAATATAAAGATTTGCTCTAATAGTGTTTGTGGACAGGATATCATGTCTGCATCTTGTGTAATGAGTAAGCACTAAGGCAACAATATACAATGTATTAATTACTGAAAATGTCCTATTTATTTGATTTGAAACTGTCTCATTACTTTTTTTTCTCAATAAAATTATGGAAAAAATCAATATCTTGGAAACATTTTCTTATTTTAATTAAGTCTTAAAACAAACTTTTGTATTTATGTATTCTTCAACCATCCTTCAGGAAGGATTGTCTGACAGTTGTGTATTCTTTTTGAAGTCAAACCTACACTTTATTTTTAAGTATTCAGAAAAAAAGGTCAAATAATCCTTTTAGCAATCTTCTTGTTAACCATGTAAACTCAAATTTCCTATGCTTAGTTAGAAAAAATCAACATGCTTTCTAAATAAATATTCAGAGCACATAACCATTTTTTCCTCAGTGACTTCTTTACAACTATTACAACTTATACTAGATAACAATAATTTGCTAAATGAAACTCACGATAGTTAATCTAAAAGCATGCAACAACCACCATAGAATCTTACACTAAGGAAAGCTGGCCCAATTTAGAAAGGAAAGCAAAAAACTACTGATTGAGTCTCAAAGGGCTATAAGAAAAATCAAAGATAAATGCTATGCAATTAAGGAACATTGCTTACACTCAAAGGGATGGAGAATTACACTTGCTGAGGTTGTTTGTGTATTGAAGAATGCTGATTAAACTCAAGCTGTTACTTTGATTTCAATACTATGGTACATAGTTTTCATTGATTTAAAAAAAATTTTAATTTCATTTATCTTCTTGTTGTCTTCTTCGAATGAGGACTCATAAGAACCTGTTGGTCCCTTCCCAACTGACCTCTTCCTCCCTTCTGTCTCGCTGGGCTGCTGTGTTCCAGTCTGTTGCAAAAGTCACTTGTTCCAGTTGAAATAGCTGTCTGGATGGCCTGGAAACAGTCCAGATTCTGGTTCTTTCCTGCAAAGAAAGCAAAGATAGATATTTGCTTCTTGGCTACCCTGTGAAAGAAAAAATATTAAAGAATTTTCTGGTTGAATTTCATGACTCTTATTAAAAAATTCATGTAATGTTATACTCCATTTGGAGTTATCATTTCACATATTTATTTTACCTTTTATGTACCCCTAAAAATCACTTGCTTGCCATTATTATCATTAAATAATTTAATAGGTAATTGTATGTCAGAGGGATAGAAGAGACATTCTAGCAGAGATTCGGGAAATTCTATAGCTGTTTGCTCATTTGTTCACTCTCCTTCACACATACTCTATTTAACTAGGCAGTTCTTCATCTTTTTAATTTCTGCAGCTGCTTATTTAAATAAAATAACTAGAATTGTACCAGAAGGGAAGGAATCAGAAAGTGAGGGGATCATTGTAAACTGAGGAGATCTCAATTTGCTGACATGTTACAAAGTGTCCAGAGATGCTTATTTCCAATGCCAGTGGGACCATTGTGGGCCAGGACATAAGAATGACGCAATTGTATGAAAGACGTAGCCTGCAGAGATTCCTCTGATAATGACTTCACATTTCTTCTTCTCTACATAAAAAGCAGCAAAACAAAAATACCTGAAACTAAATTGGCATTTGTTTCATGATTTTTTTTTTTTTGCCATCAACAGCAATTAGAAAACCAAATATTACTTGTGTTTTAAACAACTTCCTTGAGTTTTAAAATTTGTAATCTTACTTGAATTTTTAAGTAGTTTCTTAAAAAACTTCTTTAGTCAGATCTATAGTAAACCCTTTGAGTTTAAAATGCTGTGTTCTGATATTTTGGTTGTACTTATCATTGTAGGTTGATGTTCAACTTTGGGAAAGTGGAGCAAAGTATTGTCTCCAGGAGTTCATAAATATTAGCTATTCTAGGCATAAAAAAAGAAGAAAATCCCCCAGTGAACCTAAGATTAAGAAAAACTGTCCAAAAAGGTATTTCATGTCATTTGGCATACAAACTCGTTGTATATAAGCCTAAAATCAATGATTCCTAATTAAAACCAGCATGACAGATAAAGGTAAAGACATATGTAAGGGAGGACAGTGATTACAAAACTTTGTTAATCTTTGCATTTCTTTACTATCAAACATCTTGTATGGCATTCCATCTCTTCAGAATAGTCAAACTAGAATGCAAAGACAAGCACTACTCCAACATTCTCAGCCTTTCTTACTGATAGGGATATATTTAAAACCAGCTATCAGAATAGATTTATACTAGACAAATAGGACCTATGTCTCCTTTAAATTATTAATGGTTGGCCCCTTTTTCAGGGTAACATGAAGAATGACACATATCCCGAAGGAGTTCAAAGTCTTCTTCCTTTCAAAGTAAAAGCTCAACTTGAAAATCCTAGCAAAAACAATGCTTAAACATGTGAGGTAACACTACACCAAAATATCAAGGCACAAGTACTTTGAAATCTGCTCGTGTGCGTAGAAATATATTGGCTCACAAAGAGTTTATTGTGCACCTCAGCTTTAAGGAGCCTGCCTGTGTGTGCTCCAGCTTTATAATGAAGCTCCCTACGTGGGAATGGCAATGTAAGGGTACTTTCTTCAAACAGAATCAAGTAAAACTTGGCTTTGTCATCTCACATTACATTCATTTGAGTGGCTTTTGGTTGTGTTTTTCTTATTTGGTTTACCTATGAAGGAATGGAAACGCAGGGAAAATAAGAATTTCCCAGTATGCCTGTTAAATCTTCCAGTGTGCATTTCTCATCTCTCTGCCTGCTTCGTCAAGCCTTAATCATGGAGTGCAGCTACAAAACAGCTGGCCTATGAAACCACAAGGGGTTCTGCTACACAACTTGATAAAACTTTTGCAAAGCTCTGGAAAAAAAAGCTTATGAAAAAAGAAACATAAAATACACCCTTAGTAGTGAATAGTTCATTTTTTGAAAGGAATTAAGAATGTCTATCTGATCAACTAAGATTAATTAATTAGCTTCTAGACAGAAAATAAAGTCAAGGAGTCCATGGAAAATCGTGAGTCATATGACCTTGCTAAGTTTATTTAGAACATACACACACTCACAAAAATGTGGGATTCCATGAAAACCAGATTGTTCCTTCAACTAAAAAATTAGAAGGTCAAAGGAAAATTAGACGAATGTCAAAAAAGCTATGCATGAAAATTGTTGTACAACCAACAAAATAAGTGGAACAATGAAAGGAGGTTAATATTTTACTATTTTTGCTTTCATATGTTAGTCTTTTCCATAGTATTTTCGATCATATAACATTTAAACTTACTTATGTCTAATATCAACAATAATTTGTTTAACAATTATTAGGGAAATTATAATAGTGAATCTATGTTGTGGATGTTGGGGGGGAGAGAGATTTCAATGTGCTTGCTCTTTAAAAATGCCAGAAGACTAAAATAAACACATATTGATTCACTATTGTTCTTCATGAGAATAGACAATTTAAAGTGAAGAAAAATATCAGCTGTACTTCAAAAGGTCAGCTGTGATGACATTTCAGAGGAAAACTGAAGTCATATTTTTTACTATTTAAAACAGATGCTTTATGTTAAAATACTTCTCTGATGAGGTCTTCTTGTGCCCCCTGTAGTCTGCTCTTCTGAGTGGATGTGAATGGAAGAAAAATAAAACAAATTATGATCTCTCTTATCCTTCACTGATACATTTGTGTGCCTCAACTGTATATATATATATATATATATATATATATATATATATATATATATATATATATATATATATATGTTGGATGGCCAAATAAGATTTTTGCATGCTGGCCATCTTACTGAGACTGCATTTCCTTTCTGTCATTGAAAGAAAGCTGCCTACATGTCTGTCTGTCTGTCTGTCAATCTATCTATCTATCTATCTATCTATCTATCTATCTATCTATCTATCTATCTATCTATCAATCATATAGCTATACCATCAAAAACCTATAATCATCTATCTACCTCTCATCTGTCTGTCTGTCTCTCTGTCTGTCTGTCTGTCTATACATACACATTCTGAATTTGGTCTAAGACAAATGTTCAAACAGCTTGAGACATTCATTTTGGAAAAATGTTAGGTGCACATTTTATCAATTTCGATGCCTAAAACCAAAAATTACCAAAGGAAAATGATACAAAGAATGAATATACATTGGAGAGAAGAGTGTTTCTTTTTGTCTGCCAAAACATCAAGGTTACAGCTGGAGATTATGATGTGTCCAGGAAGGCTGCGTGAGACAGACAGCCTTTTCCATTCAGCACTCATCATAGCGAGCCCTTGGTTTGTGTGAAACCACAACCGCATCACTGGGAACCAACTCACAGCAGTGCGCTGAAAACCCTGCTGTCAGACCGCTCATCATGGCAACAAGATTTCCCAGAAAAAGCCACTGCTTTAGAAATGTGCCAGCTGCTTGAGTTAGGAATATGGTCTTAAAAGTTGCAGATCAGCATGATATGGAAGGCTAACTATCAAGCTGCAGAAATGCGATTGTAAAGGACACAATTTCAGCAGAATTTCCTAAATATTTATTTTCTTAGAGTTAAGTTCTGAACCAAAACATCATTGCAAACACCATCAGTTATTCATTCAATCAAAGTGGGTCTTTCTTATCCTTCTCGATATCCCTCTGCTGCCTAAATGAATTTGTCTCACAACGCATGCACATCTATGCATAAAATATATCCTGGTGCGCATGGTTCACAATACAGAAATTTTCCTCATTATCTATTAGAAAATTTTCCTGAAGTTTTCATGGTATTCTATTTTTGGTGCTTATGAATTAATACAAATTAGACAGAAGGCAGCTATTTTTGTACAAAAATGTGACTGTTAATTTTCTATTAACTTTATAGTAATACAATATTACAGAAAGATTCAAACCAGGACCACTATTATTTAGGATTTTATTTTAAAATATCAAAATTTAAAAAACAAAAACCAAGTTAGATAGATTTTTCAGTCAATCACAAACACTTGTGTGTGAGGTGGCACTGTCGTGGAGCTTCTTCTTAATTATGGAACATTTATTGTTCCAGTACTCATATTTTCTTTTTGGCAGAACTGGGGATTGAACTCAGGCCCTTGTGCTTGCCAGGGAAGCACTTATTCCACTGAGCCATCACCTTGGCCCCAGTACTTTCATGCTTAACAAATTATTTTTTCCTAAAATAAACAAACATGCATAACTTTTACTGATGTATAATGAGGTTTACCTATGTAATTTTTTTTTTTTTAGGTTCTATGTTGACACTTTCTCCTTTTCACATATATGTTCTTCAAAAACTATATTTTGTTAATTTCATGAAAGCATTTACAAAATGATTTTTTTCTTTGTTTTTTTTTTCTTATCTTTGAAAGACAGGATCTCAGTATGCAGGCTGGTCTTGAACTCATGACAATTCTCTTGCCTCAGTCTTCTGAGTGCTGGGATTACCAGCATGTGCCACCATACACAGAGTTTTTCTCTTTCTTTTTCTTTTATTTTTTAAATGCTGTTCGAGATTGATCTCAGAAGCACCCTATGCCTGAGCCACATCTCTCACCCTCTGTTTATTTGTGTACTTAATTATTTGCTTGTTTGTCTATTGTGTGACAGGGTTTCTAGGAATTGGACAGATAGGTCTCAAACTTCTCATCCTTCTGCCTCAGTCTCCAAGAGGGATTGTAGTTGGGAGTCATCATATCCTGTTGATAGCTCTCTGTTTCTTATATTTCATTCATTTTTCTTAGTGCTATACAAAGCTTATTCTTTTTACATAGTAGTATAAATATTTTACCCATGTAAAATTATTTATGATGTTGATGATGCAATCTTCAAATGCAGTTGTGATACATCTGTCCTACTATAGTACAAACGTAGTTAGTAACCTCACTGAAAAGACAAATACCTGACAAATGCCTGAAAATTGAGTGAAATCACTAATACTAAAAACAAAAGCATGGCCCGTGTGCTTTGTCTCATGGAACTGAACAACTAAGTAATTGTATGACAGACATGGTGTGGCCAAGAGTCTGTCTGTTAGGGTAGGTGGTTACAGATGAGCAAGGTGAAAGGCCAGAAATATTTGTGTGGAAATAAATTAGAAGTGAAGGTGTTGGGACAAATCCAACATCTTTACTTTAATACAAGCCAAATTATACAGAGAGAAACATTCTTAGATATGTGTAAAGCTCAGTATACCACCCTTTGCTTCGGTAACTGACAGGACAGAGAACTAGTGATACTTTAGTAGCTATGTTCACATCTGCTAGCTAAATTTCTGTTTCGACTGCCATTCTTCAATAATAGAAACCGGGACTTTTCCTGGAAAAACAAACTCATTCTGTGTTTTGGAAGGAAATAAAATGAAATGAGTCCATATTGTGGTCTGTTGAAGTATAAAAGTTACATTTCTTGTTATGTAGGTCTTGCTTTATCTTGGTCTTAACTATCCAGCAGAAAAGTATAATCACAACATATGAAAAGTAAAGCCATATTAATATACTGAACTGTAAAAGGCTCAAGTCAACAACTACTGACATTGCCAGTCCTACAGATAGCCCTCTACTGGTATTGGTCTACTGGACTATATTGGATTATTTTGTTGAATTCATGCACCTACAATATTTAAATGGCAATGGAATACCTATTTCTGACAAAAAACTAAACAAAAAAGGGTGATAAAATGAAGGATCATTTTGTGTCTGTATATACAAAATAGTTAGGATAGATATACAACTACTTTCTCTTAATTCAATGAGAAGAAAGAATTGCACTAATAGTGTTTGGATAGGATATCATGTCTGCATCTTGTACTATGAATAACCAGTATGAAGATAACAGTATGCAGTGTATTAATTATTGAAACTGTCCTATTAATCACTTTTGAAACTGTCTCATTGCTTTTTGTTTCTCAATAAAATTAATGAAAAAAGAAATGAAAGAAGTCCTGCAGTAACGGGAGTTGTTGAAGAGACTCAGAAGTTGAATAATCGAAGCAACAAAATAAAAGACATATTGAATTATAGCCCAAGCTAGAAAATAAGCAAGTTTGTATTGAAATAAAGTGATTGGATAAAAATCAGGGCAAAAAAGATAAATCTTCCATGTGCAATAATAGTAAAAGTTTTAAGTAGATATTTTGCTATTAAGGAGTCCCCACTGCCTAAGTATGATAGAGTACACTACTAGTATATTCAGCGGGGCACAAAGTGGCACACCATAGGAGGGGGAGGCACAGTGTACTGCATGGTACACATGCTGTTGGACACCACTGGCCGTGCTGGTGGCATGTACTCTTGCTATGACATGATCAACCTAACAGTTTCCTTTTGCGGACTCCCTTCCTAAACCTGTGACCCCATCCTAGTGAAAGAAAATCATCAGAACAAATCTCAAGGGAGAATCTCCAAATCAATGGGCAAAGACTATTAAAATTTTCAAAGTGATCCAAATGAAGAAAATTGAAGAATATTGTCATTGGGAATAGAAATCTAGAAGACATACACAGCATGGGAAATGCAGTGTAGCATCCTGGCTTGGGAAACAAAAGAAGCTATGCAAAGAAATAGGGAAATCTTGATCATTTGTAGACTTGCATTAGAAATGCACCAATATTATTTTATGAATTGTAATAAAGATGTTAATAAAAAGGGGACATGTGTAGGGAATATCAGTACTCTCTTCTGTTGTTTTTTTTTCTTTTTCTTTGTAGCACTGGGAATTAAACTCAGGATCTTGCACTTGCCAGGCAAGTGCTTATTCTACTGAGCTATCTCCCCACTAGCCTGGTATTCTATTCTGATGTCATTGTTTTGCGTGCAACTGTTACTTGACAGTAAGTAAGTGTATTTACAAAAACAATACTAGGTATGTGAGAGAAAGAAAGTAGCCTGTTAAAGATTGTGTTTAACCCAACTTTTTTTTTTGTCTTTTTGAGACAGGGTCTCACTATGCAGTTCAGGCTGGCCTTAAGCTCACT
Source organism: Ctenomys sociabilis (assembly GCA_004027165.1). Classification (NCBI taxonomy): domain Eukaryota; kingdom Metazoa; phylum Chordata; class Mammalia; order Rodentia; family Ctenomyidae; genus Ctenomys; species Ctenomys sociabilis. The sequence continues at coordinate 28,947 of PVKA01022551.1, read as the reverse complement.
TTGTAGCTCAGGTTGGTCTCGAACTCAACAATCCTCCTGCCTCAGCCTCCCGAGTGCTGGGATTATAGGCATGCGCCACCACGCCCGGCTTAACCCAACTTTTAAAAGATTTAAAATACTCAAATGTGTATAAGAAAAAAATTAACTACAGACGTGTCTATTTTCTCTAGATTTTAGAACCATAAAGAGGCCTGTTTAGTCTATAAAGCATAGCAGTGCTGTAGATTTATAATTACAGAAGTAATGTTAATCAAACCAGAACTAATTGTACAAGGACCCATAAGAAATATTAGATTAAGCTGCAAAAATGTTGCAAAATAATATCTTCTAATACTATTCCAAAAGTCCTTTTATTCTAACTCAGGAGTAATTATTTATATGTTAAGAGAATATAAAAACAGGTTAGAGGTCTGAGAAAAAATAGTTATGATACTTAATAAGCTTGAGGCTTGGTAGAGGGAAAGGCATACCATGTGTGTGGTCCTAGGTTAAAAATGAAAACACAAAACTGTTGAAAGTAAATGAAAGTAATCTCACTGTTTCACACCAGATGCCACACAAATATTATGAGTAGAGCAATTGTACTGATGGATAAAATGATATGCAAAGCTAGCACAGTATATCTGTCCTTAGAGGCATTTAAAAAAAATTGAGAATTCAAATTCTTATATTTGCATAACTCAGGAGGAATTAGGATAAAGGTCAGGGGAAGGTCTTCTAAATTGAGTCAGTGATTTTACCTGCTCATTGTACTGGAGTTGTCCCAGGCAATGAAGACTGTCATGAACTGAGTGCAGCTCCCAGGAATTAGCAAGGAAGCTTATTTCTTACACTGAGCACCCATTACCAGCTGCTGCTGCTCTGTTCCAGGGAAGCTCCACATTCAGTGGAGCTTAAGAATCACTAAGAAGGGCATCAAGGTCCTGTGGTAAAGAGGAAGGCCCTGGCCAGCTAAATGATGATTCTGCAGCATCCTGCTTGGCAGAGAAAAGCAGCACTTTAGCTCAGAAATAGAGACCTGTTATTTCATTAACTGAAGCAAACAATATGCATAGCCCTGCCTCCAAAAAGAATGGGACTCTACCAGGAAGTACAAGTGTGGCAGGCAGCCCTAGAATCCATGATACTTTATAAATGTCATCGACACTCACTAATTCTGCAAGCATTGACTGGTAAAAAAAAAAAAAAAAAAAAAAAAAATTACTCAATACCTTAACATTTCTCTCCATTTATAAAATATGAGCAGTATTTATTTTTTGACTTAAGAACACTATTATAATCAAGATGATTATATGAAGCAACTTAATGATACAGGTAATTTTCTTGGTAAATGGTAACATCATGAATGCCAGAAGAATATGGAAATGCTGTTGCAGTAATGAGCGATCAACTAGGTGTTAATAACAGTAATAGCGCATTAAGGAAATTAATATTAAAGAGCTTAACTTGGTATTTTTTGCCTTATCTATCTTCAGTAAATATTGTTTTAATTTTTCTTTTTCTTTTTTCTGTATTTAGGACAGGGTCTACAGGGTCTCACTACATAGATCAGACTCATAGTGATTCTCCTGCTTTCAGCCTCCCCAGTGCTGGGATTACAGGCATATGCCACCACACCCAGTCTCCATTGCTGTCTCAGCGTGCCCACGGGCAAGGCCAGCACAGCACTCTGGGGATGAACCCCGGCCACTGTGTTCTGCCTAAGAAGGCGCTTTAGTCTACTGAGATGTCAGGCTGGTCCTATTTTAATGTATTTTTGAAACAATAATTTTATTCCCTCTGTTGCGCAAAAGTCTGAAACTTTTAGCTTTCTGCTTGCTCTATATGGTTTTTGAGAGAAAACAGACTTCAGTGTTTCCAGTTTTAGTGTATGTCCAAGCTAAATAAATCATCATAAGAGCTAAATAATTGAAACAAGGAGCACTGGTATGAGGACGGGCTGACCCCTGCTAGCACCTATCGGCGTGCCTCTTGACACGGGCCTGTGTCTGCCAGAAGCCCTTGTCCAGAGTCTGGCTAGAGAACCAAGACTCCCACAAAATGTAATCCAGGCTGCCTTGTTGGTAAGCCAAAATTCTGGGCTTTTTCTATGGTTTGAAATTTATCTTAAGCAAGAATGCAAACCAGAACCAGACTTGGCTAAAATTCATAGAAAATTTGAGTGTCCAGGCAACTCAGCTATGCTGAGGCATAAGTGGTTGCTAGCAGTGTCTGCCCAACTTGCTTCCTTCAGCAGAGTGGATGCTGCACAGAAAATAATTACATTCTGCTGAAACATACAGGCTTTTTCTTTTCTTCTGCTGAGTGTCTGAGCATTCTGTTTTCATGAATCCAAACTTGTCCCTATTCCCTTCTTTATAAGATCTTTCTCTTCACTGTAAAATCTTTTCTTAGCTTCTCACAGTTTTCTCCATTTCTCAATAAATATCACTGAGTCCTTCATATATCATTGCATTCCATTATATACTCTGTCTTTTCACCTGGTTAGTCACCTGTGTGTACTAAAAGTACATCTTTTCATCACCACCAGTGTCTACAAGAAGGGCCATAATATAGGATGATTAATAAGCATGACATTTGTATGGGACCTTTCACCTGATTCACAGCATTATCTATTGCGACTGTTTTGCTTACCATTTCCTCTTGGTTTACCTCTGTCCAATCTCCAAAGGTCTATTTCTCTAAATTATGTATTTCTACACACTGATGGTTATGTATTTCTACACTCAGAAATGTTTGACTGATTTTAATGGATCAGACAGCATATCAAGTTTGGTGGGATCAAGCAGATAGACTTGAGAGAAGTAAAAGGGAGTAGGACGTGATACACATGGATGCTGGTCCCCTGTGTTGAAGATGTTCATCATGTATCACCAACAAATACTGATACAATAATTAAAAAGAAAGAAATGGTGAAAAAAACTAGAAAGACCCATGAAGTTAGTCAGTGTGGGTCCTTACTACTGATGGTACAATTTAGATTTGTATGTGCCTGATAGGATTTGCTCTCTATGTATGATATTATGAGATTTTCAGAATTGAAAACACTGATATGCTTTTCTAGGAGAAAGTAAGAATGGAGTAGAGGAACTTTTACCAAAAAATATAGAGGGTTTAAAATAAAAAGGAAAACTTGGGAATCATTAAAGGATAGATTATCCAGAATGAAAGCATTGATGTAAGCAATGCAAATGGGACACAGATCAAAGAAAGAAAAGGGGATAATTATGGGAAAGGCTGTTATATTTGACCATGTGAGCCACCATTTATGGGGATCTCATGAGTACTCACATCTGTTGAAAAAGATAAGCAGAGATTCCTAACTATGGGTGGATCCAGTAAGGATGACTCCACCATGCCAGAGTCCAAGGAAGAAATTAAGGCACCCCACTAAGGTTAAATCCAAGTATGAGCACCTGGAGATAGACCTGCAGTTGTCTAAGTGGTGCACTGAGAGGTGAGAGACAGCCAGATTGACATTTGACAAGTTCTAAATTTTAAGTATATGCTGAATTCAACATGTGATAAAACTATAGGATGAGTAACCTAAGGAATAGGCTCTGAGATAAATGTTATACTGGTTCCTCTCTTGAGAATGCTTTTAGTGACATCAATGCAGGCCTTAGCCAGAGTTGTGCAGAGAATGATGCTGGCACTTGTCTTAGGTAATTTTCTTGTTGCTTAAACAAAATCCTCAACACCCACAGTCATAATAGGAAAGGATTATTTAGGTTCACAATTTGTGGACATTGCAGTCAAACATTAGCTGCTATGTCCTGAGTCCTCACTGACCTTGAAATCTGTCCCAAATTTTCTGACCAAAGAGACTATGGGGCCACAGAGGAAAGTGACTGATGAGGTAGAATGTGCCTAAGGAGAGTTACATGGAGAGAAAACATTCTCTCAGGCTTTCACAGAGAGAAAATTGGTCGAGCAATTGCTGTGACTCATCCACATGGCTGACACTGACAAAGGACCTACAACCTGTGGTACAGGGTCTCAGGATAAATCCTGAGGGGATTTCACTGACCTTGGCAGATACAAAAGTTCCATTTCTTGCTGTATAGGTCTTGCTTTATCTTGATCTTAACCACCCAGCAGAAAAGTATAAAAATGAGGTATAAAAAGTAAAGCCATATTAATAGGCTGAGCTGTAAAAGGCTCAAGTCAACAACTTCTGACATTGTGAGTCTTACAGACAATCCACTACAAGTATGGACTATTGGACTATATTGGATTATTTTGCTGAATTCACACACCTACAGTATTTAAATGACAATGAAATACCCATCTCTGACAAAACTGAACAAAAAAAGGGTGATAAAATTGAAGGTCCATTTTGTATCTGTGTATACAAAATAGGATAGATATATAACTACTTTCTCTTCATTCAGTGAGAAGAAAGGCTTACAGTAATAGTGTTTAGACAGGAGATTATGTCTGCATCTTGTACTATGGATAACCACTATGAAGACAACAATATGCTCATCCCTTGCCACAAGTACCATATCTTTTATTTATCAGTATCAATGACACATCACTGAGAGGGTGATGGGCTGAGGGTGTGTACTGCATCCTGGATGGTGACTCTATGCTCACATGGAGCCATCTCCAAGTTCATATCCTTGCTGCAATGCCAGAGGCCACTATGGTATCAGAAGCACAGGTTTGTAGTTGCACAGTATTTCACTGGAACCAAGGGTTCCATGGTTTCATAGTGCTTATTTTGTACTATAAAGTAGGCTCTTTGGCTTGAGGTGATGCTATTCAGAAGTTTCTGGCTAATAGTACAAAATTATTTAAGCACTGAGCTCTCATAGATGAGGAAGAAAAATATCACACTTCATAATAGATGCCAATTTCTGGATCAGTGAATCCGATATGATCAAACTTCCATGACACACTACCTTTCACGCCAGAGAAACTAAGCCTATTCTGGGAATCTAGGGTGTTTTCCTTTGCATGTGTTTTGATATTTGGTAATGGTAGCACCTAGACTGGCCTTCGAAAGTGGGAGCCTTGCTTCTGGGACTATACATCTCCTTTTTCTGTGTCACTATTATTCCCTATCTTTGTACCCACTGTGAAGTTGACAGATGCCACCAAGTCATTCTCTTTGTCCCTAGCATTACAGTATTTTGTAGAGCTTATGACCAATGAGCAAATTCATTCCTCTTTTGCTCCCTTCCTGCATATATCATTAGAAGAGGCCCATCTTCTTTCCCCAGCTACTTAAGAATTTAACTGAATAAATCGAAAAGAAGAATCTAATAGGTGGACTTCATGTAATCAGGGGAATACAAGTAGAGAAAGTGAAGATTTCAACAGTTTGCAGAAGAATTCAAAGCCACACATCCCCTTGATTTCAGTGGGGCTCTAAAAGGAAAGCCTCTAAAGCTACTAAAGAGCTTCCCCACTAAAAGCTAGCAGGAAAAGGAGAGTGCCAATCACAATGGCCAGGCAGCGATCAATTCTGCAGGCAACTTGAATGAGCTTGAGAGAGGCCCTCCTGCAGGGAGGAGACAGCAGTCCCCGCCAAGAGCTGGATCTCAGCCTGTGGAACAGTGGACTGGGGCTCCACCTGAGCCAGGAGTGAGCTTTTGACCTGTGGAAGCTGACACCGCAAATGACTGCTAAGCCACCTTGTGCCGCATTTGGCCACTCCTTCCTGGCCTTTAAGACAATCTAGAAGTCTTCAAACTTGACTTATCTTTCCTGCCTTATTTCTCAAGATAAGCCAAAATTAAAACCTTATTTCAGTATTTTTCAGTTTTTCTCATTTCCCCCCAAACACAAGGCTCACATTCCTGCCTCAGTTTGTGACCAGCATATCTGCTGAATATGGAATACTCTTTCCACAAGTTCCATGTATCTGTATTTATTCCATTTTTTAAGACACACAATTTATATTTTATGTAGCATTTTATCATCTATCTTAGTATATGAAGGCTCTAATTAATGAGGTAAAAGATGTATTTAATCAGAGTCCAGTTGGAATTTCAGGCCTACTGCACAAAATGTAACAAAAATTTAGAGGAACATTTTGTGTCTTTCTAAGTGTTAATCTAGGTAAGTGGATATGTCTTATCAAATGGTATTTTTCTGGATTTTAGGGAAGGGTCTACAGGGTGTTTGGCATCTCACGACTAGATCAGACTTGCAGTGATCTGCCTGCACTACCTCCCTGAAATTACAGGCTGGCACCCAGTCTCAATTGCTATGTCAGCACATCCTGGGGTGAGGCCAGTACAGCAGGCTGGAGGATCAGAACCTCAGGCCCTGCACCTGCTTTCAGGTGCTTTAATCTGCTGAGCTACTTGGCCGTCCCTCAAATGGGGTTTTGATAAAAAAAATTTTTGCTCAAGTATCATATGAACAAATACATTTAAGGGACTAGGGGATCCTGGTGACTTAACAACTATTATACAGATGAATCAAAGTGATGCCCAAACAGCTTAGGGCCATGTACCTTACATCTAAATCAGAATCAAGATCTGCCATCTCCTAACTCCCAATATAATCAGGTTCCATCAGAAATAAACAAGTAGCAACTTAATAAAAATGTAGACATGCATTTGTGTAACAAACAAGTAAGTACTGTATTGAATTAGTTGATAGTGTGTGGTGGTGTAACGTGGTGGTTATCAAGGAGACTGCAAGTCTTTAGATCCAGCACCTGTTTCCACACTGCAGCTAAGCACTTATGGGCAGTGCCTAGCTCCAGCAAGCACCCTGAGTGAATAGGGAGCACTCCAGCTGTCATCTGGGGCCCGAGGAAAGTGAGCACCCCTTGCCACACATGTAGATATTTAGTGAAGACACACAAGGCATTCCAACCCATGGACCCGTAAAACTTCAGACAGTCATCTCTACAGTGTGAAAGGCTCTGATATCCTGATGTGAACACTCGTGCATTACATAAGTTATCTGACATACGATCTACCCAATTTAAATTTTAAGTTCTAAATTAAAGACCAAATTCAGTCTTTCCATATTAAAGTTTTTACATGTTTTCTTTTTGTCTTTTGAAAGACAGTCTTTCTATACAGCGTAGGCTGACCTTGAGCTCACTTTGTAGCCCAGTCTGGTCTTGAACTTACAACAATCTTTCTACCTCAGCCTCCCAAGTGTTGAGATTACAGGCATCACACTCTATGCCCTGCCAAAGTTTTACATACTAAAAAAAGATAAAAATTGACATTACCCTGGAATACTTTTATGCTGTGTTTTCATTATGATTTTTCTCACCTCACTAAGATTCTATATCATAGCAAAATGTAAGGATGTTACATGATATTTTACACAGTGATACCACCCTCACTGCTACCGAACCATAAGTGTCATAAGATTATTGCTTAATTCAAGTTGATTATCTGATACAATCCAAATAATTGGATACAAAGTTTACGATAAAAAAATTGTTAATGTTGTATTTTTCTTGAAAACACAGGGAAATATATAGATAACTGATTACATGTGCTATATATATATCTTCAGTTCAAAATTTACTCATATTACTATAGCAGGTGTTTTCCAGTTGGCTCAATGAGGTATCAGAATTATATACAGATTTTACCTTTACAGTTTCCAAACTAAGTATTTTTTAATAATTGTATTGAGAAACAAATAGGAATGAGACAGTTTCAAAACTGATTAATAGAACAGTTTCAATCATTAATATATTGCATATTTTTGTTTTAGTGGTTATTCATAGTACAAGATGCAGACATGATATCCTGCCCACAAACACTACTACTCAAATCCTTCTATTCATTTAATTAAGAGAATGTAGCTGTATATCTATCCTAATTTGAATGTACAGATACAAAATGGTCATTCATTTGTATCCCCTTTTTTTATTTACTTTCGTCAGAGAAGGGCATTCCATAGTCATTTAAATATTGTAGGTGTGTGAATTCAGCAAAATATTCAAATATAGCCCAGTAGTCCATAATAGTAGTGGGTTTTCCATAGAACCAGTTATGTCAGAAGTTGTTGACTTGAACATTTTACAGCTCAGAATATTGATATGGATTTACTTTTTATACTTGTTTTAAAACTTTTCTGCTGGATGGTTAGGAAGACCAAGACAAAGCAAGACCTATATAACAAGCAATGTAACTTTCCTATCTGACAAAGTCAGTCACATCCCCTCAGGATTTATCCTGAAACCCTGTACTGTACTTTGTAGATCCTTTGTCAGTGTAAGCCACGTGGATGAGTCACAGCCATTGCTTGACCAATTTTCTCTCTGTGAAAGCCTGAGAGAATGTTTTCTCTCCATGTAATTCTACATCATCAATCATTTTCTGCTTTGGCCCCACAATCTCCTTGATCAGAAAATTTGGGATACAACTGAGTTACATGATGTCGCAGTACAGGATCTCCTATACTGACCTCACTGAGTCCTCACTGACCTTGAAAGGATAGGAGCAAAATGTTGGCTGTCCTTACAGCCCTTCTTCTCTAAGTTTTGATCTGCAAACTTAAGTTGTTAACCTTTCAGAAGAGAAGCTTATTATTATTACCCTACAATATAGGCAGTTGACTTTAACTTCACTATCTGTCTGAGTATCAAACATCTTAGACATACCATGGAACAAGTATTTTCCATCAAATATTGATATGTTAAACTTTAAGTTCCTACAGAATATGAAGGAAAAAATAATAAATAAATGAATAAATAAATATTTTTAAACTAGGGATAAACAATTACATATTTTTACACAGAAATTTAGAAATCTAACCATGTATGGCATTGTAGTAGGGCAGTCCTATGACATTTTTTTATTGTCTCTTGTTTTCATTTATTATCCTTTTTTTTTAAACAAACATTTACTTGAGAGACAGTATGGCAGTAATTGGCATGACATGACAAGCAGTACATATTTAGAAGACCAAATGACAAACAGTCCAAGCATGACCCTATTATGACACATTGCTATCTTTAGTGCAGTTGCTCTGTTCACAGGTATGAGCATATATCAACCTATGTATTTTTTATCAAATGAAATTCATATTTCAGGTAAACCAAATAATCCCTCTTTTGCCACAACTGGCAATTCAGTGCTGTCCCTCGAATTCATTTTTTAAAATAAAGCAATTCTCTTCTAAAATTAAAACCACAGTTCTCAACATTTAATTTGAAGGAATTTATCTGATGACCTTTCTATGGAAAAAAACTAACAGATGTAAAGAGAAAAAGAAAAAAGATTAGAAGAAAAGACACCTGTGGAAGAAAGAAGGAAAATTTGTCAACAAACATGAATATTACAGCTTTACACATGTTGAAAAACTTATTTGTTTAGCCATTGAGTACAAGATTTATTGCTGCAAAGTGGTCAAACGCTGCATGTCAAAGAGCGTCTAACTGAGAGATCAGTGTTACTGCACACAGCAACAGGATCAGCAGAAATACATTTGCTTCATTGTTGATTAGCATCTATCCACCAGCCGCAGAGGATCAATGATTCTCAATGGCACTTGTAAGCATTTGATTCTGAAGGCTCCTTGTGATTCAAGAAAAAGACTCCATGGAGCTTTATCTCATTGAATAAGGAGGCAAATAAATAGCTCCAGAATACCTAGATTTACTTCATGAGAGTGTGTAATGAGTGTTTTTTTTTTTTTTTTTTCCATTTTCACATTCAAGCAATGAAATGAGGAAAGGAGATAAACTACTGATCTCAGCTCTAATATTCTTTTGATGTGTCACTGAGAGAAAGTGTTCCTTTTTATGACCTCCTTGACACCATTGCTTATTATCTTGTATTTTATTTTCTGGTACTGGGAGCACAGCCAGGCCCACACATACACAAGCAACGGCTCTGCCAGGGGTCAGCACTGCCAACCCCAGCCCTCCCTTACCTTTATGAAGGTGATGCTGAGGCTGTGCTTCTGTATTTGAGCAATGATAACTAAGAGGCAGAATAATGGGTCAGACATTACTGAAAATGCACAGAACTGACAAATGCAGTGTATCGTTCCTATTCATTTTAGTTGTAAAAGAAAAAATAAAGATCTAAACACTAACTAAACACTGACATGTTTGTGTAGAGTACAGGGACATTGTCTGAGATAAACAAATGCATGAAGGAAAATAATGACAAATTACTGGAAGTGGAAGAGGAAAGCCTTTGCCTCTTGCTGTTCCTGCTGGGAAAGAGAATGTGTTTCTGCTGGCAGAGCAGGCCTCACTCTTCTCTGCAGTCATCTGGAAGAGCAGATGAGGCTTTCCTTCTGGAGAACTTCCCTCTTCTAATTATAACTGAAACACACTGGCCTGAAGCAAACCTCAGGCTCTCACAGTGAACGCTAAAACTTAGGAAGAAAAGACAAAAGGGAGACCCTCAAGAAATCCCTGGCATATCCTGTCTTTATTAGCTGGGTTTTATTTATTTTGCTAAAAATCTTGCTATACTTATGGATCACAATTTGGTGGTAATATTTACAAAGAAAAATAAAGTTTTATGGAACAATTTATTTTCCTGTCTCCTTTTCTTGCGTGACCTGACCACAACTGAACCCTTCAGTGAAAACTCCACTGTTTCCACTTTGGTTTATTCCCTTATGTGAAATGATATCATGTTTCCGTTGTTGCTGGATAAACTCAAGCACAAGATGAACCTCAGCACGTCTTGTGGCTTTGATCTAAGCCTCTGTGTATGGTTTGCAAGCCCCAGACAGCACTATTATAAAATATCTGCAAACTGTCTATCACATATAAAACTGTTTGGTTTCTTTGGAGTGAATCTGGTGAGTTGTGTGTCTGGATCAGTCTTTACTTTTCCTGGAACTGACAAGAAAAGGCTACAGCCTGCCTATCACATAAATAAAAAGACTTTCATTAAATATTAGACCTTCTATTTCCCTTGCAAACTCTCTAGCATTTTCTTTCCTAGAAGCATCCCACAGAATCTATAGATCTAACGATTGTTATCTGTCTCTTTCTGCAGCTCAGTATCATGGGCACACATTCAACTAGTGATTTTTAAATATCATTGATCAAAAATTTAAAAACTATAAAAAAGAAACCTTTGAGATTCAAAATTAATCATAAGAACTAAGTGCTTGCTTAGGTAAGGTCAGGGACTGGGATTTGAACCCACATGCTGTGCAGGTCCCACCCACAGGTACACTGAGATAGAGTCTGGGCATGGTGGCTGACATCTGTAATCCCAGCATTGTGGAGGCTCAAAAACAAGAGGATCACTATGAGTTCAAGCTGCATAGTGAGACCCTGTACCAAATACATAAATTGAAAAAAAGATTAATCACAAGACTTTTTCATATTTTCCTTATCTGGTATTAAAGTTAAATAGACAAAAACTATCCCTGAAGAGCAGATATGAACATCTGCTCAATTATACTGTCTTTAGCTGTGTTAGTTTCTGGTGACATTACGGTGATCATCTCAGATCATTGGAGCTATGATGAATCTTACTTGTCACCTCATTTAGGAATAAGATTTCAGTACCTGTGTTCTCTCTCATCTCCCTAATAGAGACACTAGCTACATAACCTGAGTTAGTATTTGATATAGGCCTCATGCATATCCTTTTAGAAATCTTTTTATTTCTTCCCCTCTTGTCATCATTTAGCCTAATATAGACACAAATATGGGTAGGACTAATGTACTGCTTGAGGAAGGGCCTATGTTTTATTTTTGTATAGTAATGCTGAATAAATGAAAATTGTTATTGAAACAACATACTAACAGTCTCTTGAACTCTCACCAAAAGCTAAAACTGAGTAAACTGATAAGCTATTAAAATAATGAGAAGTACTATGAAAGATAGTACTTCAAACCCACCAACTAGTCATTTGCCAATTTTATTAAGACCGGAATACACCGAACTACAATAGTTTATCTCCTTACACTGCTTCGTAGTTCTTAAATAATGACAAACTTTGTAGTAGTTCATGATATAAAAAGTCAACCAGACATTCATTTTATTCTTTGCTTCTTCTGTCTTGGTGTATAGATAAACCATAACCAAATGCTAAAGATGCCAGAGAAAATATATTAAACTCTCTTTAATACATGATAATCTCTCAATTCTGTCCTGACTGATTTTTCTCTCTATTTCTTCTTAATGAAGCTACAAAAATGAAACCAGTAAGATCATGCTATGTAGCGTACAACCAAACACAATCTTATATAACTAATATACTCTTACAATATTTAATTAATAATTCTTAATGTGACAGTTGTATAAACTGAATTTTTGTCTCTAAATTTTGTCATTTGAATATCTCTGACAAGAAAGAAAAGAATAAAGTTTTTATTTTCAGCTATCAGGAATCCTCAGAGGCAAATTTAAGAACAAAAATAGTAAATCAAAAATTTGCTCTTTGGGGGTTGTGGTGTGTTCTTCAGCACACACCAGGGATGAGTGATCAAGGGTGGAGCACCTCTGAGAGGATACACAAGGGACCCTTGACCACTCATGTTGGGAGTCTTCAGTCTCGGGCCCTGGGCCCACTCAAGTGTCTGCCAGGAGTCTACAGTGTAGTCCCCGCCAACTAGAATATTCACCTGGCAAACAGAGCTAACACTGGTCTGGTTTGAGTTCAACCCCTCATACCAAAGCCAAGAAAGCTCTGAGGTAGAAGAAACAGAAAGCTGCCCATCTGAATTTCCTGAAATGATACCAGGAACAAAGAAAATGAATAGTACTCTTGACAAATTCAAAACAGAAATAATTGTGCAGATAATTGAAGAGATTAGGACCATAAGGAAAGAAACGTCCACAATAAATGCAGATAAAAATAGAGGAGCTTAGGAAAGGTAAGTAAACTATGAATACTCAACATAGAAAAGAACTGATTTCCATAAAACAGAATCACATATAAATCCATATTGCAAATTCTATTGAAAGTACAAAGAGCAGAGTCAATCACTGTGAAGACAGAATATCAGATCTAAACCATAAGGTTTTAGTTGGCAATTGTCAAATGAAAAAATGTCTCTATATTAGCAATGGACCACAAAAAAGTCAACATGAGAGCTGCTAGATAATGCAAAGAAGACTAGCATACAATTAACTGGAATCAATGAAAATTTGAAAGGTAATAGAGGGCCCAAGAAGAAAACCTGTTCACATGCATAACAACAAAAAACCTTAAACCTTCTAAACAAGGAGAAATTTGTCATATAGATTAGTGAGACATAGAACTCCAAAAAAAAAAAAAAAAAAAAAAAAAAAAAAAAAAAAAAAAAAAAAAAAAAAAAAAAAAA
>PVKA01022551.1:0-15607 GCA_004027165.1 Ctenomys sociabilis | reverse complement strand
CAGAAAATAACCCACAACTCAGATTAATGTATCAAGCAAAATTATCTTTCAACATTGATGGAGAAATGAGATCTCTCCATTATAAAGAACAAGTGAAGAAACTCATGACTACTAAACCAGCATCCCAAAAATTTGTGAAGAATATCCTAGAAAAAGACAACAATTCCAAGAATACCAATAGAATGAATCCACCAGATGAGGTAAACAGTTAAATAGAATGGAATGAAAGAGAGTAAAAAAAAAACAAGAAAATAATATAAGAAAATAATAAACCAGTATCTATCGATTATAACTATTAATGTAAATTCACCAATCAAAAGACAAGACTGGATTTCAAGCCAAGGCTGATCAAAGGAGACAAAAAGGTCACTACAAGCTTGTTAAGGAATAATTCGATAGGAAGAGATAAGAACCATAAATATTTATGCACCAAATACCAACACATTCAACTATATAAGAGCAACACTAATAGGTATAAACAATCAGATAGCCACTAATACAATTGTAATGGAGGACCTCAATATTGCACTGTCAACTACACAAAAGAAATCAACAAAGAAATAACGGTGCTAAACCAAACCTTTGAATAAATGGACTTAGTACATAAGTACAGAGTGTTCCACCCCAAAACAACAGAATACATATTTTTCTCAGTATCACATGGGACTAGCTCCAAAACAGATCACATATTAGCTCATAGAACATGCTTAAGTAACTACAAAGCAATTGAAATTATCCCAAGCATATTATCAGATCATTGAACATTGAAATTGGAAATAAGAAGCAGAAGGAACCACAAAAACTACGTAAAAACATGTAAATTAAATACTTGGAAAAACCAATTGGTCACTGGTGAAATTAAAAAATAAAGTTTCTACAATTAAATGACAATGCCAATGTGACATGCCAGAACTTATAGGACACAGTAAAAGCAATCATACAGGGAAAGTATATAGCAGTGAATTCCAACATAAAAAATAGAACAAGCTCAACTAGATACTGTAAAATTGAACTTCAAAGTTCTAGAAAAAAATGTAAAACCCAAGGTTGACATGATGAAGGAGATCATAAAGATTAGAGCAGATATTAATGCAACTGAGACAAAAAAGAATACAAAGAATCATTAACCAATCAGTCAACCAATCAGTTCAAGAGTTGGTTCTTTTAAAGATTAAATGAAATAGACAAGCACTACCGAAACTTATCGAAAGAGAAAAAAAGTCTCATGATTCCAGTAGGGGAGAGAACGAGGAAGAACAAGGAGCCTAGTGGTTGAGGGAACCCGCTAGGGCTTCTGCCAGTGCCTCCACCACCTGCCTATGTGTGGGAAAAGGAGCTGTGAATCTTCAGTGTGAGCCAGAGGAAGCGCCACTTCGGGAGGGTAGGTGGTGGGGAGGTGATGGAGGATATAAGTAAACTCAACATAGGCAGTGTTTTCCCATGTCTGCTGGAAGTGAGAGAATCCAAGCCAGAGTATCCAGCTACAGGAGAATGAAATCGGAGGACTGTGCTTGAAGTTTCATGAAATCCTTCTCATTCACCTTACCCTACTAGAATGTGAAGCACCAGTCAAAATATATGGTGATATCCACAGACAACACGATGATTTGCTTCAACTTTTTGAATATAGTGGTTTCCCACCAGAAAGCAGCTATCTGTTTCTTGGATACTATGTGGACAGAGGAAACAGTAGTCATTGAAGATTATCTGCCTCCTACTGGCATACAAAATCAAATATCCAGAGAATTTTCTTTCTTCTCAGAGGGAACTATGAATGTGCCAGCATCAATAGGACTTATGGATTTTATGATGAATGTAAAAGAAGATACACCATTAACCTATGTTAATTTTTCACAGACTATTTTAACTGTTTACCAATAGCAGTCATTGTGGATGAAAAAATATTCTGCTGTCATGGAGGTTTATCACCAGATCTTCAACCTATGGAACAAATTTGGGGAACACTGTGGCTAACTGGTATACCAAATCAAGGTCTTCTTTGTAATCTTTTGTGGTCTGACTTTGATAAAATTGTCTTAGGCTGGGGTGAAAACGAAAGAGGAGTGTCCTTCACATTTGATGCAGAAGCGGTTGCAAAATTTCTCCATACGCGTGATTTGGATCTTATTTGGATCTTCAACCATCAGGTGGTTGAAGATAGATACAATTTTTTTTTTTTTTTTTTTTTTTGCAAAGAGACCATTGGTTGCTCTGTTTTCTGCACCTAATTACTGTGGAGAATTTGACAATGCAGGTGCCATGATGAGTGTGGATAAAACAATGTGCTCCTTTCAGATTTTAAAACCTGCAGAGAAGAGGGAGCCCAGTGCCACAAGACCTGTAAGACCTCCAAGGAGTGTGATCCAAAAGCAAGCAAAGAAATAGACATCATTTTGACATTTCCCAGTTGGGACTTGAAGCATATAGTATATAACTTTCGTTTTTAGAACCATAATGTGTACTGGTCGGCTTGCTCAGACAGATCTGTGCTTTATATGTTCCATATAAAGAAAATGGCAAAAATATCCCCTATTCATGCTTAAGCAGAAACAATATAGTAAAAATGGTCACACTTCCAAAATTATTATACAGATTTAATGTAACCCTATTTAATGTAACCATAGACTCTTCAGAGAACTACAGATAACAATCCTAAAATTAATGTAAAACTAACAGAGATACAGAATATCAAAAGTAATTCTTGACAACAAGAGCATAGAAGGGACCATTTGAAGTTAGACAAAGCTATCATAATAAAAACAGCATGGTACTGGTAAAAATACACACATACGCACACAGACATACACACTCAAGGGCCAATGGAATAGAAGATGCAGAAACATTCCGAAGCACACTCAGATAACTTGTCTTTACCAAAAGAGTCAAATTGCAACCCTAGAAGAAAAATAGCTCATTTAATAAATGGTGATGGGAAAACTTGCTTTCCACATGCCAAAAGTTTAGACCTAAACCCTTATCTCCCACCATGCATAAAAATGGACCAAGGATCTACATATTAAAATAAAAGCACTGAATCTTCTAGAGGATGAAATAGGTACAATAGTTAAAGATGTAGGTGTAGGCAAAGACTATTTTTTAAACAAAATATTGATCACAAAGCAAGTATTACAAAGAATTAACAGCTGGGATCAAGTCTAAATGAAAAGAGTTTGAAGAGAAAAGTAAATCACCAACAATGTGAGGAGACAACCAATGAAAAGGGCAACTTTTTCTGCCACCAGTTCCTCAAAGGACTAATATCTAGACTATTTAAAAAACTAAAACAAACAAAAAAAATCAGATCCCTGAATTTAAAGACCAAGTCCAAAATGGACAGCTGAAATGAATAGATGTTTTTCAGATGAAGTGCAAACAGCAAATAAATATATGAAAAAAATGCTCAACATTGCAGAAATGCTAATTAAAACAGAAATCATAGAAATGCACGCTAAAGCAGTCCATCTCACTCCAGAAGGAGTGGATTCCATTAAGAAACCAATCGGTAACAAATACTTGCGAGGCTGTGGGGGAGCCCCTCTCCATTGTTAGAGGGGGAGTAGACCAGTACAACCACCGTGGAAATCAGCTGGGGAGATTCCTCATTCAACTCTTTCAGAAAGGCATCTAGAAGGTAAATACCTGCCATTTGACACAGGTATTTACCTTCCAAATGCCTTACAGAAAGAGATAAAAGCATCATACCACAGTGTTATATGCATGCCCCTGTTTATAACAGTATAATTTATAATAGCTAAATATTGGAAATAATTTATATATACATCAACTGATGCAGGATTGAAAAAGAGTGGTATTTAGATGCAACAGAGTACACTCTTCCATAAAGAAGGTTAAATGGGACGTTTTTAGGTAAATGGTTACATACTGAGAACACAATTTTAAGTGAAGTAAGTCACTCACACAAACTTTAATATGGCATTTTTTTTCCTTGTCTGAGAAACGCAAAGAATAACATGCAAAATACAGGATAACAATTGCAAAGTACGAACTTCTTCAAATGGGAAGGGGAAAAGGTAGGTGGAGAAAGAAAAAGAAGGAAAAAGCGATTAATAAATAAGAGAATGGGAGGAAAACAATAGAAAAAGAATGCTCTTTTTAAGTAAGGAAGGGAGTAGGGTTGAAGAGAGGTAGAGAATTGGGAAATAAAAAATCAAGATATACCGTGTGTGGGTATGCATTCCCTACGATGAATGTGATCACCATGCACCCTTATAAGGTGCCCTCAAATTTAATTAATTCTAAAAGGAACATGACTTCTGAACACCAGGGAGGTAGGAGTGGTTTCTTAGATACAGGGATTAAGATAAAGACTTTGTGAGTTTTTAATTTCTAAATCATGTGACTTACTTTAACTTACTCAGAAAATAAATGGAATTTGCAAAGTATTGAGCTTTCCTTAGCCCTGTTCTAGGGACTAAGACACTAAACCAAACGCACCGGCTATCCATCATATATGTGGTGGCAGACATACCACAGTAGGGCCGGCCACATCGCTCAGCAGACTAAACACCTGCTTAAGCAGAGCCAGAGGCGAGGGTTTGATCCTCGGCCTGCCGAGTGGGCCCCATCTGCAAGGTGCACTGGGACTGGGCACAGTGGTGTGTGCTTATAATCCCAGTGCTTGGGAGGCTGAAAACAGGAGGAAGAGGATTTGAGGGATGTGGTAAGAAAAAAGAAGAATTAAGTCGCCTTATACACAGACACAAATCCTTCCTGATGAGCACGATCATTACGTATGTCACACATATATAACTCTTTTTGAAAAAATGAATTCTTTTTTATAAAATAAACATTGATATCATAAAATATTATACAGAATAATTGAGCCATGCCTGCTAAAAATTTAGTACAAATTTTGTAATTTTATAAATCCTTTTTCTCTATATTAACAGAGGTTTACTCTCTATGAGATAAAATTAAAATGAAATTTGAATGGTGCTGTAGCTAGATAGGTATTTATGTTCTAAATGTTTCTCCCCTTCAACAAAGTTACAAATACTTTATAATATAAATGAATTTTATAGGATAGCCTCAGACAGATAGATACATGATAGATAGATAGATAGATAGATAGATAGATAGATAGATAGATAGATAGATAGATAGATAGATAGATAGACGGACGGACGGACGGACGGACGGACGGACGGACGGACGGACGGACGGACGGACGGACGGACGGACGGACGGACGGACGGACGGACAGACAGACAGACAGACAGACAGATAGATAGATAGATAGATAGATAGATAGATAGATGGATAGATAGATGGATGATAGGGAGAGATAAATACATAGATACATAGATGATAGATTATATAAGTATATATATATAAAGAGAGAGACAGAGAGACAGAAATAGATAGATGAGAGTTTTTTTCTTCCATTCATATGTTCTAAAACTCTCCAAAGTTTATGTTGTTGAGTTTACATAAACTGTCTTTCAGGTTTTACCCTTTCTTTCACCCAATAAAGCAAGTTATTTTGGGGATTCCTTCCTTTAACAGGCTTATGAGTCCCACATTTTCCTCCCAGTCTGGATTTTCTCTGTCCTCTCCTTCATTACCATATCTTCTTGCTGCGAACCTTGCACATCTCTGCCCCGGCCTGTGTCTGGCATCACTGGCCCTGCCCTGCAGCATAGCCTAAGCCAACCCTGCAGTCACACTTCCTCTGCTTTCCTCTGAAAAAGGAGGCTGGGCTGCAGGAATCCTCAAATGGTGCCATGCAAACTGCATGAGGCAAATCAGTTGGATGCCGTCTAATGTTTCCTTTTCAAGGCTGCCCCTAGTCCATATGCTCATGAAGTCCCTTATCTGGTTTTAAAGACCTATAAACCATTTGGCGGAAAATTTTGAGGTCTTTTGGAATGCACATGTTTGGCACAGAAATCTAGTTTTATTGCCAGTTTGTGGAGCTAAGATACAGGAAAAGAGAGAGGCATATCTGAATTGAGCAGATGTTTTGGAGATGTTACAGAATTACCTCCCATTTGATTAGTTTCCAGATGGTTCATTTGATCCTCAAGTCTAATCCCCCATGTGCCCTCACAAGTTTCAGTCTTTGCTATGATTTTGATTTGTTCCCCAAAAGTTCACATGTTAGAGGATTCGCACCTTATGTAATGATGGCATTAAGAGATGGCGAAGCCTATCCAGGGTGGTGTGTCTTAGTGCAAGGTAATTAGACCACTGGATGTGCTGATCTTGGCAGGGATTGATGTTATCTCCTGTTAGTTCCTGAGTGTACTGTTAGAAAAGAGCACGATGCAACCCTCCTGCCTGTTGGTTTCCTCTTTCCCCAGGCAATCTCTTCCATATGTGCTTCTACTACCGTGGTGCTATCCACCTCGAAGCCCTCATTACAGCCAAGCAAAAGCTGGCACCACGCTCTTAGGACACAAAGAGTTAAATAAACCCCTTTTCTTTATAAGTACTCAGCATTAGGTGTTTTGTTGCACCAATGAGAAAATAACTGTCTTGATATAGAAGGATATCACAAACCCTTTGCAAGTTTGCTTATACTTAGTTTGAACAAAGTTTTGTGGGGTAGGCAAGGGTTTCTTCTGAGATCATCAATAGGGAATTAAAGACTTGTTCATGTTGGTGAGGTGCATCAACTGCAAAACACCCCCGAAAAATGTGCGGTTCTAAGGGCAGTCCTCTTAGCCTTATCCTCAGGCTGTAGTTGTCCACTGAAGAATCAGTCAGGAGCTTGGGAAGCTGGAAAGACAGGGTAAGAAGAAAAGATGACCATGCAGTCCCCTGCAGTGGGTGACATCATAGAACACCATACACAAAAGACATAATGACATACAACCTTTGGTGTAGACATCAAAGAGCCCCAAATTAAGGATTTGGGTATTTCATCTAAAACATACAGTATAGTACTTGCTGTGGGACCATGGGATCTGGTCATTGTTTATTCTTGTTTACAAATCAGTTTTTCCAGGAATGTGAATGTGGTAGGAAGAAAGAACTCTAAATGGATAGGTCACTGCTAGCCAGTATTTCAGTTCAGTTCAGAAATGTCCACAGTCAAGGGCAAAGCCATGGCAGAAAGTGCCTTCAAAGGAGGCAAAAGAGGGCCAGCGGTATAGCTCAGCAGACTAAGCACTTGCTTAGGTAAGCGCAGGGGTCAGGGTTTCATCCCTGGCTCTACATGCCATGCCAGTCCCAGGTGTTGTGGCCTGTGCCTGTAATTCCAGAACTAGGGAGGCAGAAATCAGGAGGATCACTAGGCGTCTGGGTTGTGCAGTGAGACCCTGAACACACACACACACACACACACACACACACACACACACACACACACACACAAACTAAGAAAAAAAGGAGGCAAAGGGGTCTGCATGTCCACTCTAGTTATAACACAGCACAGAACTGGGCAGGAACCCTGGGAGCCGAGGGTCTGGACCACCCCTCTTCTGATTCTCTTTATAGTATATGACATCAGGATTTAGGAAAGCAGTGTGTGCATGGGAAAGGTTAGAGAAAATGCAGGATACTTTTTGCTTTCTTTTAGAGTCTTTTAAATACTTTGCTTGTGAAATCTGCCCTGAGAAAACCCAGCCAGGCCAGGAAACTGGAGGACAGAGCCTACGCTTGCTTGTTCATTGCTTCTCAAGCTGAAGTGTAATCCTGTTAATATCTGGCAGGGGCTCTGCTCTGTAGGGTCTTGCTCTGTTCAGAAGAGCTTGGCCATAAATGAAAAGGAGCAAAGGAGTTTAAGAGAAGCTCAGTTGGTTTATATTCATTTTGCAATCCTCTGATTAACTCTGGGTCAAGAAAATCCTGGAGAAAGGACGGGGATCTGAAGGAAATGGGCTTTGTGGAGACCCAGATGCATCATGACTTTCCCTCCCCTCAGGCACGAGGGCTGCCTGCCAAACTCCTGGAGGTCCAGGCAGAGAAATGTTCCCATAAAGCTGTTTCTCCTGAGTCTGTCTGAAGTAATAAAGGAACCAGGAAGAAAGGAAAGGAGAGAAAAAAGAAAAAGGGAAGAGAGGGAGGGAGGGAGGGAGGCAGAAAGAGGGCAATGTCAAGAAAGCCAGTCTTTAGATTACAAAGCTACTTCTCAGTTTCAACTCTGTGGGGGAAAGTTAATTGTCAGCATTTGTTCCACTCCTGAATCTCAGAACAACTCTGCTGAAAGCAAACGGATCTTGAAGGCTCATATATGAGCAGTCTTGTGCCGATAGGAAGACGGTGACTTCTGGTAATTTTGCAGAAGTCTCCTGGTCAAGATCCCCTTTCTAACCCTCCAAGTACTGCTCAAAGCCTGAAGAATGAGCACCAGAATGGCAAGCGTAATGACCCAGAATCATAGGACAAAAGAAAAACACCATCCAGCTCCCAGGCAGCATGGCAGCTGAAGGGTACACATTCCTTAACTGATACAAACTAATTGTGTTCCAAATTTACATTATTTGTTCTGTCTCTCTGTCCCTGTCACTGACTCTGTCTTTGTCTTTGTTTCTCTTTCTGTGAGTACTAAGAAAGCAGGCGCAGAGCTTTGCAATTGCCCTAGGCTTCTGCTGTGGAATTTTAGGGAAGGCTCTGTATAGCAGGCCTCTACTTCATATCATTTAGCTAGAATATATTAATCTATGGAATATTATTTGTGTGCAAGTTTTAAACTATACACTAGAAAAAGTACCTTAATTAAGAAGATACAATTCACAATAAGATGGCTAACATGTTAAAGAGCCTAATTAAGAATCCACTTACCAGAGGGAGTTTACAGAGAGGATCTTTAAGTAGTTCCATTGTAATCTGCCTTGGAGGCTTTGTTGCTTTCTTATGAACATTGGTAGAAATCCAGGTGGAAAATCTAGAAATATCAGGCAGCTCAGCTGTCACAGATATGGAAAGAAGAATCTGGTAGGTTGACATCTAGCCTGGGAATTATGATTGGCTTTGTGTAAAGTGACATATGGATGACTCAGCCTTGGCTCTGATGGGCAAGATCAACAAAATTTTCCCACTAGGATAACATAGAGTAGTGTGGTTCAGATGAAGCCCACCCAGTGCTTCCTGGAAGGCTCGCGCTTCTGTGCTCATGGAGCTTATTGGAATCAAATGGCTTCTTTGTGGCCACCGGAAGGCAGAGCTTGGCCCAGCTTCACGTGCATTTTATCACTTGGTGAGATTTTTATACTGTGCAGAACAGAGGTACAAAGGAAGGCCCGCATCCCATAGCTTTAGATACTTAAAGGTATAAAGCTGGAAATCAAGTTGTTGTATCTTTTATCTGCCCCTGTTTCTCTCTGTGCCAATGTCTACATCTGACTATTGATCAATCAGTCAGTCTTTATGTAGAGGGAGGGCTAAAGGAGAAAACTGAAAGTGTATGAATAAAAGATATGCAATTGTCACAGATACGTCTATAGTATATAAAGAGCAAGTGAACACAAAATACCTGCTGAAGATTTAAGAAAAAATACTGTATAGAAAACACACATATAAGGTAGGGTGAAGAGTTGGTCCATTTGCCAAGATGAGAAAATGGTATGCAAAAGATACCAGGTTCTTTCATTTAAATTCTTAAGAGTGGGGCTGGGGAAACAGCTCAGTGGCATAAGCACCTATCTGGCAAACGCAAGATTTTGAGTTTGATTCCTGGCACACACCCACAAAAAATTAAGAGTCATTATTATTTTAACCATACTTTAAAATTTATATTTAAATCTATTTGGAACAAAAATCTCTAACAATTAAAATTTATTTTAAAGTGGGGTTGGAGGTGGTCAAAGAAGCCAACCTTTTCTTAGCATATAGCATCAGACTACATTACAATTAAAATAATATGGGTTGACAGAGCTATGAGTAAGTGGAATAGAAACAAGTGTATTTTATACTTGTTTATTTTAAACATCATATTTAAAATCTATTATATGCCTAAGTCATATATGGAAGGAATATGTTGTATGAAGATGGATAAATTATGCATTAAAGTAAATTAAATCAACATATCACAGTAAAATATGAAAGAATATGTTTAATCCCAGTTCAGCTTTGGATCTAAGTTACCTGAGTGTGAATATTGGTTTTTCCAGTTCTAATCATGTAATTTTTAGGAAGTTACTTTAGTTGCCTAATGCTCTTCTCTAAAGTGGTGATCACATAACTAGCTATTCATGGAACTGTCATACAGACTATCAGAGTCAAGGAAAGTGTAGTTCTAGGAACAGCTCCTGATACATAGTACTATGGAATTGGTGATGTAGAGAAGAGATTTCAAGCTGGTGAGATAGCTTAGTCATCCAAGCACCTGCCTGACAAGTGCAAGGGCCTGGGTTCTCGATGCCCAGTAAGTACTTCACACCATGACGGTCTTGTGCCCTGACAGCCACTGAAACAGGGGTGGTGCCTCACGCCTATAATCCCACTGCTGAAAAGACTGCCTCAGGAAGATCACTGTGATTCCAAGCTGTGTAGCAAGACCTGGTACTAAATAAGTGATTTTTTTAAAAAAGAAGATATTTCACTGATAGTGAAAGTAACTAAAATATAATAACAACATTATGAGAAAAACTGATAATCCCATTTGCTATCAACACAGATATTGACTAGTTTTATATATTGATTAAGTTTAAGTACACATAGAACCATATTTTTGGTGTGCACTTTGACTCAGAAATTTTACTTGTAACTATCACTTCAGAGGCCTTCTATCTAGAACATACAAGAATTAAAAATTACCAGGACCCCAAATTCAAAGACCTGATCCAAAAATGGAAATGAGATGAATACACATTTTTCAGATGAAGAAATACAAATGGCAAGTAAATATATGAAAAATTGTTCAACATTGCAGGTCATTTGGGAAATGCAAATGGAAACAACACTGAGATTTCATCCCACCCCAGAAAGAATGGTTGACATCAAGAAGCCAGCCAATAACAAATGCTGGAGGGGCTGCAGGGATAAAGGAACCCTTCTCTGCTGTTAGTGGCAGTGCACACTGGTATAACCACTATGGAAATTAGTCTGGAGATTCCTTTAAAAAGCTAGGATTAGAGGTCCCATTCACGCCAGTTATTCCCCTCCTGGATATTTTTCTAGAAGAACTGAAAACATTATACCACAATGATATACGTGGACCCATGTTTATAGCAACGCAATTTGTTGTAGCTAAAGCCTGGAAACAACCCAGATGCCTATCAACTGAAGAATGGATAAAGAAGATGTGGCACTGTTACACAATGGAGTATTAGTCTGCTATAAAACAAGATAAATTTGAGTCTTTTTTTTAGCAAATGGCTATAACTAGAGACTTCACTCTCTTAAGTGAAATAAATCAGACTCACATGTACAAACATCACATTATCTCCTTAGTGTGAGAACCTGAATGAGAAAATGGAATCTGAATGATACAATAGATACTGGGAAAAGGGAATGAACATATTCAAAAAGAGTTACTGAGTTGAGGAGAAGGACAGGAGAGAGGGGGAAAGAAATATATCTATATATGTAAGCAGGATGGTTTGGATAACTGTATTGTGAATTTCTGCTGGTCTATTAACAAATAATGCCTAATCTGTTTTGTCTGCTTTCTTAAATTACTTGTACTTTTTCTTATCTTAATTTGTTATATATTTCAATTTTTTTTTCTTTTTCCAATTTTACATGCATATATTTGGTAATATGAATAACTGGTTGGAAGATAGCACTATACATTATGACAAATACTGTGAAATTCATATTACTTTGAATGAAATTCTGTACCACTTATAACTTTTTATGTTTTACTACTATTTTGTACTGTCCTTAAAAAAATTAATGGGCCTCCAAGATAGCTTAGTGGACTAAAGTGAATGTTTAGGCAAGCTTAGGCAACCACAGGGGCTGCAGTTCAATCCCTGACTCCACATACCACACCAGCGTCATCCTCAGGATGGGCTGAGCAGGCCACAGAGTCCAGGCATAGTGGAACACACCTGTAATCCTAGAGCTAGGGAGGCTGAAAACAGGAGGATCACTATGAGACTGAGCTGCATAGTGAGACCCTGTAACAACCAAGTACATTAATAAAAAATAAAAATAAAATAAAAAATTAAGAAACACAAAAAGAAATTTCACTTGCAGCATTTGACTCAGGAAATCATGTGCACAGTTTCAGGAAGCTTCATTGAATAAGGTACTAAGTATCTTCACAAAAACAATTTCAAATAATTTAGAATGTCCCCAACTGAGGAAACCTAAGTGAGTACAATTGTTCTATATATTAGTCAACAACATACAGCCACTGAAAGGAATTGGGTGCATTCACTTAAAATTTAATCAAAAGAATGCTCTATAGAATACAATGTCATTCATACAACAGAAGAAGTGTACATCTATGGTCCTGAATGAAACAGTGGTGGGCTGATAAACCCCAGGCATTTTAAAGCACTCAGTTGTCAGAGGCTGGAAAATCAGAGTGGGGCCAGCCAGATGGCTCAGCTAAGTGTCTGCTTTGGCAAGCTCAGAGACCAGGGTTTGATCTCCAGTTCTGCGCTCTGCACTGGCCCAGCCCCAGGGTGCACATGAGTCCAGGAATGGTGGCACAGGCCTGCAATCCCAGTGCCAGGAAGCCTGAAACAAGAGGGTCACTAAGTTTTTAAGCTGCACAGCAAGACCCTGTACCAAATTAATTAATTAACTAATTAATTAAAGAAAAATGCATTACTCCTTTGTGCATTATTATGGTAGACAACTAAGCCAGGTAAAAATATAGGCAGTCAGACAAGGCGAGGCCCTTGGGGGAAATCAATACAAAAGATAAAACCACATTACAACTGTAGCTGAAGGTGCATGTGTTAGAGGCCAGGCTTCAAAATAAAGACAAAATGACCAGGCCTAGATGAATAACGGCTTGGAAATTGTGCTCACTTCATAGACGTCAGTAGTCCCATTTGGTGGCAAGAGCCCTGACTGGTCTCTTCCTAAAAAGGTTGTTTTTCCCACACACACTTGCTCTGTGACCCGCTTCCCCACTGCATCAACTCTACCCAGGCAGCTAAGTTTATAATCTTATTGACTGACCATAGTCTTACCCTGTGTTGTACCCACCCTGTGATTTTGTATACACCTTGGATTTTGTTCTATAAAACTTACTCTGTAAAATGACGTCTATAGCAATCCAGTTTTTGGAGTTCGCTCCTGTCTCTCAAGAGCTATCTCTTTCTCAATAAACATTTCCTACTCTTAACCTTAATTGTCCCTTAGAATTCATTCTTCAGTTTTAAGAACACAAACTCAGCATATCTGACATCTAGCTGGTTGGGAGTTACATTTATTTATTTCTCCTATATCATTTTCACATAGCCATTAAAACATGTTTGGAAATGGATAAGGTACAACTGGGATTCTGGGCAGAAGTAGACAAGACAGCTAGGTCTATAACCTAGTGAGAAACAAGGCTGAGGATAGCCTTCTATCTGTAACACATGATTGTGGTAAGAAACCTTTGAAAGATAAACTAGAAAACAACCTTCTATAATAAAGACCTTGAGAAGGTCTATGTAATTCTTCTTTATTTTTTGGCAGAACTGGGGATTGAACTCAGGCCTTTGTGCTTGCCAGGGAAGTGCTTATTCCACTGAGACATTTCCCCAGCCTAGCCTATGCAATTCCAAAAATTGTATAATACAGTGAATCATTTTTTTAAAAATCTTACTGAGAGATTATTTTACTGTGTCTTCCACAGCTTAATGCTTGCCAACTGAGCTCAGTTTTTATTTTTTGTTTTCTTTTCCTCCTTCATGTGTTCACACAAAACAAACTCTCCCCAGCCCTGGAGGGTGAGTGAAGATCAGGTTAGGTATATCTTGATAAATCTGCATGTGTTGGCGTTGTTTTGAGCAAAGACATAGGAAATAACTTTGGATAAGGTTGTCCAAAAACAAGATAGAGACAAGCTCTCTGTCACAGAGCTTACAGGAATATTTCCTTCTTCTTCAAAACTACTTCCTTTGGTGCTTTACAGATCATGACGTCGTGGTTGGTACCTTTGCAGCTACCTCAAAGTTATTAAGAATGGGTGAATTGTGGAAAAATCCCAGAGACCCTCATTCTGAGCAATAGTTCAGATAAACTAAATCAGCATCTGTAACTTTCCTTACATGAGAAAGTAATTTTCTTTGTTGGCTAATGTGTTACTATGGCTACAATATAATTCTTCCACGAATGGAAAAGATTATTTAAATCCATAATTTTGGCTCAACTTAGCTGAGGGTTTATATATATAATTTTATGTTAGCTACCATTTCTTTCACTAGTCAGTTACAATATACTTCTAGAAGATGAAATAATGTCTCCCTTTCAGAAGAATCGGTTTCAATTAAGTTGATGGACTTGGATAATTTATTCAGAAAAATAAAACAGTAATGTATGCAATTGTTAATTTCTAATTTCTAAAGACAAATGATTGAATTTATGTTTATACAAATGTATATAGTTAAGAGCTTGTCATATTAAATTTAAGTTCTTACATATTTAAAACTTTTACATTAGTGTCATTTGTTTATTATCTGATTTTATTCTTTGTAATTGAGTATACATAACCATGTATGGAATCCTTTGCAATTAAATCTAGATTCATTTTGAAAGGTTCAGTCTTGATTCAAACATTTCCCTTATTAGTCTCTTCTATAAAATACGTATGTTTCTTTTCTTTTTGTCCTTTTGAGACAGGGTCTCTCTGTACAGTTCAGGGTAGCCTTGAGCTCACTGTTTCGCACAAGCTGGTCTCAAACTTGCAATGATCCTCTTGCCTCTGCCTCCCAAGTAACTGGATGACAAGAATGCACCACCACACCTGCCATGGTTCACGTTTCTTTAATTTGTTCCCTACAATGTAAGCTTTTTCAGTCCAGATTATCATATGACTGGCACAGGAAAATGGAAGAGAATAAGATAGTGTATTTTTCATGAGTCTAATTATTCTTTCATTTTTCAGTGCAAATATTGATGTTACACATTTTATGTATCATTATGTGCAGAACATTGTTTTCAGTTTTTGGAGGGATAAATATTAACTAACAAACAGTCTCTGTCCTCAGACATCTTTCAAAAATTAAGATAGAATCTCCATGTTATTTTAAAATAATTAGATGATGTTTCCATATGAGATGTGCTTAGAAGAATAAATAATACATTTTTATATATGTGACAACTCTCATAAATAGCATATCAAATAACTAAAAGTTACTTTATTTTAAGAACACACTCTCATTGCTCAGAAAATTTGGAGCTCACCTGAGTCTCATAATATTACAGTACAGGTTCTCCTATGTCCTGAGTCTTCGCTGACCTTGAAAGGCTAGGTCCAAAATGTTGGCTGGCCTTGTGGCTCTTCTATTTCTTCAACTCTGACTTGGGATCTTAGGTTGTTAACCATCCAGTAGAAAAGCTGATTAGTATCCTGCAGCTTATGCCATTCACTTTGCCTTATCTGACTCAATTGATTTTACTTGTTATACATTTCCTTTTGTATTTCTGCTTTTCGCTTGTTATACTAGGGAGACTATACGATATTTACACATGTGTGTCTGGTTTATTTCACTTATGAGTATATGTTCAAGTGGCATCCACTTCAGTATAA
>PVKA01022550.1:0-36908 GCA_004027165.1 Ctenomys sociabilis | reverse complement strand
GCGTGTGGGAAGAAGCCAAAGGCTCTCCCTCAGACTCACCACACTCTCACTGCTCTGGGAAGCCTGGTGAGTCCTGTAAATTCGCTCTCGCTGGGAGAGCTTGGCGCGGGATCCAGGAGGCCGCTGGAGTCAGCCACTGTCTCTGGCCGGTCTCAGGAGCTGGGCGGGGGCGGGCGGGATGGAGCAAGATGGCGGAGTCCGTTTCATCATTCTTGGTTTTAAGTTGATACTGTCTGAGAACAGAATTGCTACTCTTGCTTTTTCTGAGGTGCTGGGACATGTAGTATTGTTTTCCATCCTTTGACTTTGAGCCTATGAATGTCCTTTTGAGTTAAGTAAGTTTCTTGTATACAGCCTATTGTTGGATTTTGTTTTCTAATCCACAGTGCCAGTCTATTTCTCTTAATTGGAGAATTCAGTCTGTTTACATTGATGCTTATAATTGAAATGTGGTGACTTATATGTGTCATGATATTTACCTGGTATTGTTTGCTCCTTTGTAACCTGTGTTTAATTGTCTGTCCTGTTTAGTGGGTTTCTTTCATTCTCATTTATGGAGTTCTGGTCATTGTGGTCTCTCTCTAGAACATCTTTCAGCTGCCTGTGAAGGGATGGCTTTGTCATCATGAAATTCTTTAGTTGTTCTTTGTCGTGGAAGTATTTCACTTCTCCATCAAACTTGAAAGAGAGTTTTGCAGAGTATAATAGTCTGGGCTGGAATTTGTTTTTGTGTAGTACTTGAAGATCTCTGCTCTGTGCTCTCCTTGCCTTCATTGTTTGTGTAGAGATGTTGGCTGTAATTCTGATGGGTTTTCCTTTGAAGCCATAGCATCTTCAAGATCTGAAACACTGTCTTTGCTTTCACTCAGATGGTTTTGTAGCCTCGTGATTGATATTTTTAGTTCTTCTATGTCTCTTTGTGTTTCTTGTGTTCTATTTATTTTCCGTATTGCTCATTCAAGGAGTCTATCATATTTCTGATCTCCTCAATTTTTTTTTATCCATGTCTTCTTTAGAGGTAGTTATTAATTCTTTTTCTGCTGTGTTTCTTCCAAGTTCGGTTTCCTCTGTATATTTCTGGACTTGTTTCTGTATTTCAGATGCTATGGCTTCAAAAAGTTCTGTTTTGATTTCAGAACTTATTTCTGCTTTGAGTTCCTCATAATCTTTCTGCTGTTGTTTCTTTGCTTCAGATGCTGTTAATTCATATATATCAGCTGTAATAGTGCTCTCTGCACTTGTTCTGGGTGAGCATAGTTTTCCCACCCAATGTTTCTGGAATTCTTTCTTTATTTCAGATTCTATGTATTCAGATATTTCTTTTTTAATTTGGGGAATTAGTTCTCATTTTATTTCCTCTATAGCTTTCTGTTGTTGTTCCTTTGCTGCTGTATCTGTTAATTCATTCATCGCAGCTGAGGTAGTGTCCTCTGCCCTTCCTGATGGACCTTCAAGTCTGGGATTGCATTTTCCCCCTTCTCTTTGTCATTTTGTATAGCACTGACCTTTGACCTTTGACCTTTGGTTATAGCTGCTTTAGTGCAGCTATAACCTTAGGTTGTTATGAGATTCGGGTGTCAGTCTATTAAGTTTGAGATTTTCGAGGTATGTTTATTCTGGATCTAGCTCTTGTGTTCAGTTCCTTTTTTGCTGCAGCTCCTTTAGTTCCCCTCTGTTGGTTTCCGGCGTCAGCTGTCTTGTGTCAGGCAGGTCGTTCCCCAGGTGGGCGGGCCTGGGCTTTGGTGGGTCTTCTGGGCTCACAAAAGGATAATGCATGATCTTATTCATTGAGTAGGCTGTACTGGGTCAGCCTGCCTGTGCTGGGTCCGGGTGTACAGGCCATAACCCTATATGGCTGGGAAAGGTCCCTCCGGTGCAGCGGGCCTGGAGCCCTCACTCACAGGCCAGGCTGTGCTGGGTTTCGGTCAGTGGCGTGGGACCAAAAATTGCTGAGAAATGTCCCTCCGCCATGGCAGGCTTGGAATTCTCACTCCAGGCCGACCTGCACTGGGTCTGGGGCTGTGGTGTGGGACCGGTGATCACCTGGAAATGTTGCTCTGGCACAGTGTGCCTGGACCTGTCACAGGCCATCGCAGGTGGTGGGGCAGGGAATTTCTGGGAAATGTCTCTCTGGCATGGTGGGCCTGGAGTTCTACACTCACTGAACTTTGATGCCCAGAGAATCGGGGAAATTCCCACTCGATCAGTGGGCTTTAGGGCAGGGGATCTGGGGAGGTGTTGGTGAATGGGTCCTGAGGTTTCAGGCCAGTCACTTGCTTGGAGGGCTTGGGGGCAGGGATCTGGGTGGTGTGTGTGGGAAGAAGCCAATGGCTGTCCCTCAGACTCACCACACTCTCACTGATCTGGGAAGCCTGGTGAGTCATGCAAATTCCCACTCACTGGGAGAGCTTGGGGCAGGATCCAGGAGGCCGCTGGACTCAGCCGCTTTCTCCGGCCCATCTCTGGCTGGGTGGTGTGATTAGGATCGAGTAGACTGCTGGCGTTTGGTCTTGCTGTCTCAGGAGATCTCTGGGGTTGGGCGGTCGCAGGCGGGATGAAAGAGGATGGCGGAGTTTATGTGAACCATTTTGAACATACAGATAGAAAGTGGTCCTTCAGGTGTAGGGTTTTCAGGAACTATGGAAGCAGTTATGATAGTTGGAATCGCACTACTCTTGTGAGAATCACCATTGGCTCTCAGAGGAAAAGGGAGGATGCCACTGGAATCACCTTCCTCTTCAGTGCCACTGTCCTTCCCTTCTTTGTTACCCTCAGTACCAGACACTATTACCAGTTCTTCCCTTCCTCCGATGTCTTACATCACTTCCCCAGAGATGAAGTGTATTCTTCACTGGTTTGCTAGTTGGTCGTGTCCTCAGTGAGAATGTTTTGTACAGGACTTGGTAGCTAAGGCAGTGCCAGGAAAATTACATCCACTCCTGGATAGTCTGAAGCAGCTTAGTGTATCTGGAACAAAGCGACTACCTCGTATTTTTGAGTGCCAGCTACGTCTTTGGGATCAGTGGTTTCGAGGTTGGGCTGAGCAGGAGCATAATGAATTCGTCAGACAGCTGGAGGTCAGTGACCCAGACTTCATGGCAAAATTTTACCAAACAGTGGCTGCCACATCTGGTAAAGATTGATAGCCGCCTGGAGATTTAGCGCAGCATCACAGTACCTGCCTGACAAGCGTGAAGTCATGAGTTTGAATTCTGGCACACACACACACAAAGTCTGATAGACATTCAGATTAAAGAATAAAATCACAGCTGATGGAGCCAACACCATTACTGTGTGTGAGAATTCAACTCATGTCAAATACTTGGATATGGTATCCCAATGAGTTGACTGAACTTTCTGATGGATACAGACATTTATTCCAACTTTATCAGTATGTCAGATGGACTCAGTATAAATGTTATTCATCAAAGCAAATCCAGTTCATATCAGCCTCCTACTTTGGTTTCTAAGAGCTGTTATAACCTCAGTTTAATCATTCATTTGGAACTAAGCCAGAAAGAACTACTCATGCCTACTGCTGGTCCAGTGAGGGGTAAAGAAGTACTGTTTTCCAGAAACAGGAAAAAATAAAAGTCATTTTTATCATTTAGCTGGATTTTGGTTTTACCACCCTTAGCATAGCATAATTATGTGACAATCTCAAACCAATGGTAATTTAATAGAATTATGGAAAATCAGGAGAGGGAGTTAATTATTTCCTTCTTCATACTGTTTTGTTTGCCTCCAGATAGTAGTGAAAAATAAAAATGCCAAACCATAGTATCCTCTTTTTGTTACACTAAGAATTGAACTCAGGACCTTGCACATTGTAGGCAAACACAGTGCCTTTGTACTGTTTGTGTTAGAGAACAGTGAAAAAAATAAGTGATACAGGGCCATCTAGATAGCTCAGCAGACTAAAGTGCCTCCTTAGACAAGCATAGGGACCGGGGTTTAATCCCCAGCACTACCTGCTGTGCTGGCCCTGCCCTTGGGGCATGCCTATAATCCTAGCCCTTGGGAGTATGATCTGTGTAGTGAGACTGTGTACTAAATATGTTTTAAAAGTTTTTTTTTTTTTAAATGATACTTTACAAGTTAAAAGTTTATTTTTGTACCAAGATACCAGAGATCTTCATAACCAAAATATATGGTCATATAATCATAATAATCATAGTGTTATATCTTAGTCATAAGACCAAAAACACT
Organism: Ctenomys sociabilis; assembly: GCA_004027165.1. Classification (NCBI taxonomy): domain Eukaryota; kingdom Metazoa; phylum Chordata; class Mammalia; order Rodentia; family Ctenomyidae; genus Ctenomys; species Ctenomys sociabilis. The sequence continues at coordinate 32,699 of PVKA01022550.1, read as the reverse complement.
TTCAGTGTAAGGCTAGTATAGAATTGATATCCTGGAAAAAGGCATTCTGAAGAAAGCAGAACTTATGCATAGGCAGTAGCTTTTCTGTTTAGTTGTCTTAAGAAATAGTCCTACCCAATGTCACGCTGTGGGTAACTTCAAGCTTCCCTTATTTCATTTAGGGCCCTTGTGCCATGCATCCAGTGATGGTGAAAGGTAGATAGTCCCACGTGAAGAGTAGCTAGTTTTTGATAGACCACAATTCCCAGTGTACCTACTAGACTTAGCAGCAGTGGGCAGAGTCCCATGGACAGAAATAGGTGGGTCATGGAGGGATTGTGGCTTAAGGTAAGCAGCAACCTAGGAGCATAAAAGACACAGTTGTGCCTGGGATAATACCTATGCTGAGGAGGTGAAGGCATAGATAATATATAGCTTTATACTATATATCATGGAACCCCATTTCATGAAAATGTTAAAACTTTAAATCAAAATAATAGTAGGACCTGAAAGTAGGACTAAGACCAAGATCTAAGTCCTCCAGCAATTTAAATTGTTGAAAGTTTTCTAGAAGAGACAGCTTTCGGGGAAACTATCCAGTCAGGCCCCCCTCTTGTCCCTCTCTTGGACAGGAACTTTCTTTCCTTCAATAAATCTATTCTGCTCATAAAAAAAGTAGTCCTTCATTTGTATCCCCTTTTTCATTTAGATTTGTCAATTAAACATTATAGGTGTGTGAGTTTTGCAAAATACTCCCAAATAGTCCAGTAGGCCATAATATTATTGGATTTCCATATGTCAGACAATGTCAGAAGTTGTTGATCACAGAGAGCAAAGTGGTCAAGCATTGGCAGTGACTCTTCCACATGGCTGATACTGACAAGGGGTCTACAAAGTGAGGTACAAGGTTACAGGATAAACCCTGAGGGGGCCTGACTGACCATATCAGATACAAGAGTTACATTTTTTGCTTTATAGGTCTTGTTTTATCTTGGTCTTAACTATCCAGCAGAAAAGTATAAAAATGAGGTATATAAAACAAGGCCATAATAATAAGCCATGCTGTAAATGGCTCTATTCAATAACTTCTCATAACCCACTATTATTGCGGACTGCTGGACTGTGTTGGATTGTTTAGCTGAATTCAAGTACCTATAAAAATTGAATGACTATGGAATACCCATCTTTGACAGGACTAAAAAAATGCAGGGAGTATAAAGGTATTACCATTCTTTGTTTGTATACACAGTACAGTTAGGATAAATAGGTACTACTTTTGCATAATAAAATGAGAAGAATGATTTGCACTAATAGTATTTGGACAGGATATCCTGTCTTTTTCCTGTACTATTGATAACCGCTAGGACCATAACAATGTAAAAAGAATTAATCATTGAAATGTACTATAATTCAGCTTTTAAAAAAAGTTAAATATACAGCTGTCTTCTAATTCATTGATTAGAGGCATCTGCTCTAATCATGTTTGTAAATAGAATAACATGTATGCACCTTGTATAACAAAAAACCACTATGAAAACAATATGCAATGTATTAATTACTGAATCTGTCCTGCTAATTTGATTTGAATCTGTCCCAGTGCTCTTTGTTCTTCAATAAAGTAAAATAAAAAAGAAAAAGTAAAATCGAAGAGGACATGAAAAAAATAATGTATAAGAAGATAGAAAAATACACTACAAACTTATAAGTATGGCTGTTAATGCATGAATGTTCTTACATGTCTCATAGTCAGTAAGTTGATATATGCAAGGTGAAACTGCTAAGGTCACAAAGAATAGGGGAAAAAATACTTGTGAGATGGATGATAATATACAAATGGCATTATATTCTACCCACAGTGAAAAATCACATTTGTTGCCAGAAAATGACCTTGAAACTGCACACATAACTATGAAATTAATTCAGTAAAAATGATAATCCTGAGAAGCTACCAAATTACCCAGAGGTTCCAATAGTCTTGCCACTCTTCGTTGATTAAAAATTTGTCAAAAAAAGTTTAAAAATTTGTTGTGATCCAACCTTAATAAGAAAAATCTCACATTAATATTTCAACTTTTACTTGGTTTCCCTACAAGAATCATTAATAAACATCTAATTTGTCAATGTGGAGCAGGACTGAGATGCCACTGAATCAAGTACTCATATTGCAATTTGCTATCACTGCAAGTGTATCACAAATTCCTTCAACTAAATAACTACCAAAAATTCAAAATAACATAGAATATAGCATATGTTGTAAATAAGTGAAAAAGCTGTTCATTTTTAGACAGAAACAACAATGGCACACGGAACCAAGGCCAGATGAATGCAAAAGACTAACAGTCTATTGTTCATTAAATCAATTTGACACTGTGCAAACTGAGGCAAAATAATGGAAAGGGCAGGCCTCAGCCTGCCCTTCATGCTGACCTTGACTGAGCCTGACTGTGAGACTGGGAACATGTGGGACAGGGGTTGAAATGATCAGTGGTAAGGGCACCACCACAGGCGATTTGCCATATCTGGCACTGAGTCATTAATGATGATGACTTCAAGTGTTTGGGTATAGGCTTCGCACCCTTTAAGAAATGAGATCAATAACCTTCTTACTGTGGGAACATGCCTTGAAATATACTAACTCATGCAAAAAGACCCTCTGTGTGACTCCTGAAATATAACATCAACAGTTTCCATATCATTTTGCAGAGAAACAGAGCATCATTTTCCTAGGACTGTGGGATCAAAAAATATATAGTAAATAATTAGAACTAATTAGAAGTTTTGCTGTGTTATTGAGCAGAGCACTGTCCCAATAGCATCAGAAATGACTTAGTATGCAAAATCCCATCAAACTGCATTTGAAAACTTTGATCTTATTGTATGTGCATGAAACTCATGCAGAATGCTGTTGAAAAACATAAGCGAAAAGATATGGAACGTAATATATTACTGGAGAACACAGTGCAAAACCCTAATCTACACTTCAAGACCTATTGTACAACCTCAGCAATACAATGATGATGACAGCATGAGTATGTTTTAAACATAACAGAAGAGTGAACAGTGTAATAGGCTGGATCCAAGTCTCTATTTATGAAAATATATGGACATAAAAAGCTTCAAAAATTTGATATAAACCAGTGAACTAACTGAGAAGTCACCATTCTACAGATCAGGAACGTGTCTCAGTCACAGGCACAGCAGTGAAGCACTGCAGAACAATTGCCCTGTGGTATCACAGGTGAGGGTTCACATGGGCCTATTCTGATTCCAAAGTACACAAAAAGCACTGATGCAGCGATAATCATAGTGGACATTTGGGCCGTCCTGATCAAGAGGTCACATACAGAGTTACTGCTGAACACAGCACTGATATCTCTTCATGGAGGATAGAATGCGCAGTCCCATGCTCTGTGTCTCCCCATAGGAGGCATCCAATCTTTGCTTTCCATCAGGAGTTATTCATGTATACTTGGCCACTGTTTCAGGACACATGGACAAACTGAAAAAGTGAGCACATGGAGAAATTTCTTAAAAAGATCTAATTAATGGCCCTGCAAACTTCATGTCCTGGAAATGAAACTGTAAATCTTAAGAATTTAGAAGCTTTGGAAGACAGAATGATCATCATTAACATGGATAAGCCACCTTCTATTTTTGGCACCAGGGGGAGAGTCGCTCTGATGCAGTATTAAATATTTTATTTTAGGGAATTCTAGAATAAGAGATGTAGGAGTGGAGTTTATGAAAATGAAAGGAAAATACATAAGGACTACAGAATTATATTACATGGTGAAGATTTTATCAATATTTAATGAGTTGAATATTTATTTCAAATGTATCTCATTCATCCATCCTAGTACATACACATACATGTATATGTGTAATATGTAATTTAGAGTGGAAAGTTCTAGATAGTTTTCTAATCTCAGATACTTTAATATGCATTATGAAATGATACTGCTTGGCTAGTATTTATGAATGTATTGAACTACAATAAAATTCTGTCATGTCCTCTCATTAGAATATGTCTGGCAAACATCATGAAGCATGACCACACTGTCTTGGATTTGCCCAGCAGGCAGTTCAGTACTATGTGAGTGATGGTACATCCTATTACTCAGGATATTTTCACAACATATGAACTCTCAGTTAATAGGTCATTATGCTTGTCACTATATATTCACAACTATGAACCTGTGAAATTGCCAAATCCATTAAGTACACACATTTAAGCATGAGAAAAATAGGTTAAGTGTTCATCCCTGTACAGACAACTAGTAGAAATCCTTGTGTTCTATAATATCAAATATATCCAACCGCCTTTTAAAACACTCATATATTGTGGACATTTCATTCTCTGAGGGTGCCACAGAAGAGCTGTCTATATAGCAGGAGTCCATGCAAATAGGGCCTCCCTCTACTGATGAAAACCAGCCCAGCCCCAACCCTGCAGTTCTGCAGAGGATCACAGCCTTGAAGGCCCACTTCTTCCACCTTGGTGATCAGGACACAGCACAGAGGGCTCACCATGGAGCTGGAGCTGACCTGGGTTTTCCTTCTGGCTATTTTCAATGGTAATGCAGGAAAAATAATATTGATTGTGTCAATGACAGGAGTCAAATAAACAGTAGCCATGAGTGACAATTTACTGAAACAATATCTCTGTTTGCAGGTGTCCAAGCTGATGTGCAGTTGTTGGAGTCTGGAGGAGGCTTGGTGCAGCCTGGAGGGGCCCTGAGACTCTCCTGCGTGGGCTCCGGATTCACCTTCAGTAGCTATTACATGTACTGGATCCGCCAGGCGCCAGGGAAGGGGCTGGAGTGGATCTCATCTATTAGTCAGACTGCAAAGAACATATACTATGCAGAATCTGTCAAGGACTGTTTCACCATCTCCAGAGAGAACGACAAAAACACGGTGTATCTGCAAATGAGCAACCTGAAAACCGAGGACACGGCAGTATATTACTGTACCAAAGACACAGTGAAGGAGACCTCTGTGTGAGCAAGTCAAAAACCTCCCTTCAGGAATTCCTAGGACCAATAGGGGGCGCTCGGACACAAGGAGCACAGACTGTGAAGTACACATGTATTAAACATTTTATTGTTTTAGGTTGGTATTATGACGTGTTGAGTAACAATGCTTGGGATAATAGTAGCAGAAAAGAAATTAAAAAATAAAATTCAAACTATGAAAATCCCAAATAAAGCTCAACACATTTGAATGATTCATTATTTAACTTTAAATTCTCTAAAAAGATTTAAAAAAAAATCGTGCAAAACAGAATACTGTAAAATAATTGGTAATTTTCTTTTATTTAAATTGTGCACTTTGCACTTTGTATTCTTTGCTCAATACATACCAAATCCCTTTTGGATGTTTTATAACAAAATATAAAACATGGTACAAAAATTTAGTATAAGATTGTATACTGAGTACTTCATATATATAAGTTCTTTCTCAAAAAGCATCACTTATGAATATCTAAAATGGACATGGTTAGACACTAGGATTGAAAACATGTAATCAAATATTCATTTTTTTAAACTATCACAACAAGCGTTTCAAGTTGGAAATTTATTCAACCAATTAAACACCATAAAAGTCAAAATGCTACAACAGAAATTGTGTATAAGTAAAAAAAAAAAAAAAAAAAAAACTTTATGTGTAATAGAAAGACCAAGAAATGAATATTGAAACACATTGAGTACAAAAATGAAAATTTACTGCTTATTAAATCAAGTAAAAATTGTTACAGGTGAGGCTAGATAATCGAAAGGACATGGTCAGGCCACTGATCCTCATGCTGACCTTCACTGACTTGACTGTGAGGCTATGAAGTTGAGGTCCAGGAAATGAGATGGTCAGTGAGACATGCATGCCCACTAAGACTTCCCACATTTGACACTGAGTGTTGATACTGATTTCTTCATGTGCTTAGATGTAGGCTTTCACCCTGAAAGAAATGAGATCAACACCCTTTTTTCTGAATGCATATAGAGGAAAACATACTAACACATACCTGAAACACCTCCATGTGACTGCTGACATATAACATTAATATTTTCATAGCATTGCATACAGAATCAGAGCAACAGCTTCTAGTGACTATGGGATCATGAATTACACAGTGCATAATTAGTATTAATCATCAGTTTTGTTGTGGTGTGAGACAGACTAGTCATTTTTCCAGTAGAATCAGAAATTATTTAATATGAAAACTCCTTTGTGATTGTATTTGTAAACTTTGTTCTTAATGTATGTGTCTAAAACTCATACAGAATGTCATGAACAACAAAACCCAAAAGATATAGCACATAACATATTACTGGAGAACACTGTGCAAAAATCTAACCTACAATTCAAAACATTGTACAAAATCCGTAATGTACTCATGTTGACACCATGTATATGTGTATAAACATAATATCATGGTGAATAGACTGCAGTTGGGTGGATTCAAATCTCTATTCATGGAGTGATAGTCTATAAAAGAATTTTTGAAAATTTGATATAAAACAGTCAATGAACTGGGAGTGTGCCTAACGCCAAAGAGCAGAAACTTGTCCCAGTCATAGGTGTGACACATAAGTACAGCAAAAAAGTTGCCTTGTGGCATCACAGGTGAGTGTTTCCATGGGACTTTTCTCTTTCCAAATTAGACAATGAGCACTAACACAGTGGTGATGATATTGGGCACTTGTACTTTCCTGAGGAAGAAGTCACATAAAGATTTACTCTTGCATCAACTCCAGGGCCAATTCACTGCACTCAGGTTTATCCAGTGCAGCCAGGGTATTCCAGTAGCAGGGATGAGGCTGACATTTTCTCACCGTCATGAAATATTCATCAATTATCAACCACAGTTTCATGACTCACAGACAAATTGAAAATGTTACCTCATAGAGCAATTACTTAAAGAGATCTAATTCATGACACCGCATTCACAATGGTCACCTCACTCATCTGTAAAGTGTTTCCTGTAGAACTCAGGAGCAAGGAATAATGAAAGGCCTTGCTTTCTCTTACTGGAAAAATTTTAATCCACCAGTTATAAGAAATTCTGGACCCCTTGTGTGTGTAAGAGTTACCTGAAGCCTAGTGCCATCTCATCACTGGTTGAGAGCCTTTGTGCTTAGTTGTGGGTTTCATGTACAGCATTCTTGTCCAGCAAGTGAAGAGACTGGCAGTTTCAAGGTGTCTTCACAGCAAGCTATAGTGCTACAAATATAATGCATCATTGCAAAGCTGAGCTGAATTTCACAAGCCTAGAAATTTCAATACATCAATGTAAATAACTATCATGAAGTAGAAAAAATGTAAAGTTTGAGATTATATATATATATTCACCGAAACCCATATACATACTTATATACATACATAACTGAGTTTGGCTCTGAGACTAATTTTACCATTTCAATGAAAGCTTTCAGCTGCTGGCATGAAAACTGAAAAATATGACAAATTAAGAATCAGCAAATGAAGAGTCTCTAGTCTCCCTAGACCGCCATCCTCAACTCCTGCTGGCCGCGGGCTGCGGGGGAAGGACTCCCAGAGACCTAGATGCCCTGTGATGAAACAAATTGCAATGAGACAGTTTCAAAACTGAACAGGAGACTGCCCAGGCCACTGGACCCTGAATCAACCCAGAGCACAGGGATAGCATGTGAGTGAGACTGTCCAGGCCACCAGACACTGAAGCGACCCAGAGTATAGGCCCAGCATTAAACCCTTTAGTAGAGCTTCCTGAAAAGAGACTACAGGCAAGACCCACGCAGCTGATTCAGGAGCAGAACATCTTGCCAATGTGACACAGGGTTCATCTGCAAGGCTGCAGCAAGATGAAGTGGAGCACAGCAGCCAGACCCAAGCCACACCCACCTGGAGGAGTCTGAATGTCATAGATCCCAACCTGGTGCTAAGGTAATAACTCTATCTAAGCTCTACACCAAAGGTCAAAAATTACTGGTATACAAAACAACAAAGAGAAGGAATAAAAAGCAGTGTCAGGCCCTGAGACCACATAGTACAAATGCAGAAGACACAGGCATAGAGGAAATTGGAAATCACACACCTGAAATCTCTGAAATAATAGTGTTGGAAGTACAGAAACAACTGCAGAAAGGTATAGAAGAGATCAGATAAATAATTTCTGAAATCAAAAATATAGCAACAACTATAATCAAAGAAGTACCAAGTGCTTCTAAAGAGTACACTGACAAAAAAAAAATAGAGCAGAATATTAAAATGATGGAACTCCTGCATAAGCAATATAGGAAAGAAGTAGAATGTATGAAACCGATCCAAAGTGATATACAAGAAATTAAAACCTCAATCACAAGCTGGAAAATTCTTTTAAGTGAAAATGAAAATAGACTTTCTGAACTTAAAGACACTATTTCAGCTAGTGAAAAAGTAAGCAAAGATCTCTTAAAAACAAGTAGGATGCAGGAAATAATAATTCAACATCTGCAAGACGATGTAAAGATGAACAATGTGAGAGTAGTAGGCATCAATGAGAAGGAAGGAGTCAATACAAATGATATAAAAAGAATATGAATGGAAGTAATAGCAGAAACTTCCCAAATGGGTGGGCAACAATCTGACATTCAGGTAAACAAAACATATACAACTCCAAATAACATCAACCCAATTAAAACCACTCCCAAACATATAATAATCAAGATCCCAGAAATTCAGCACAGGAACAGTATACTAAAAGCCACTAAAGAAAAGCAACAGATCACATTTAAAGGAAAACCCATACGAATAACGGCAGATTTCTCGTCACAAACCATCAAGTCAAGAACAGCGTGGAGCGAAGTACTTCAAGTATTGCAAGAAAACACATTCCAACCCAGATTGCTAAACCCTGCAAAACTCTCTTTTAAGTATAACAGAGAAGTGAAATACTTCCATGACAAAGAACAACTAAAGAATTTCATGATGACAAAGCCAAGCTTACACAGTCTACTAAATGATGTTCTAGAGAGAGAGCAAAATGATCACAACCCCATGAACGAGAATGGAAAGATCCCACAAAATGGGGCAAACAATTAAACAGGGGAGCAAAAGGCTTACAATAGTAGTCTTTCAGTTATTCTTTTTGTACAACAGCAAAATATTTCCATCAGCACACTCTACAAAAGGACTTCTCTTGCACCCCATGGGTCAAGATTCCACATGGGTTTACAGGGTGGATTTCAAGGAAATAGCTGTATCTCAGTCCCACAAGAGACACCTGGCCACCAGTGAGTGTCATGGTCATTATCCATGTCCACAGCACACTAGAACTTTGTGTGATATCCTATCCCTAAACTGTCAGAAGTGCTGGTCATTTATTTGTCATTCCAGCATTTATCGTATGTTTTATTTTTTATTATCTCTTTACTATCATGAAAACTTTTTCTTAGTTCAATTGTTTTGAAACATTTAATTTTACATTAGTATTTAATTTTCTAAATATTGCTTAATCTTAATTTTTGTTTTAAGATTTATACTATATCTTTGAATTACAATTTATCTAAAGGACATTGTATGATGTCTTCTTTTATTAGAAACTTTAAAAAAGTATATTTCCATTTTCTCTTGACTTTATATTACTTCTTCTCTGTCCTTTATGCACACATACATGCACATATATATTAAAAATATATATATAACCCGACATAAGATTGGTACTGTTTTATAGAAATCTTCAATGACCTTTTTAATAAGGGTTCATCTAATATATTTTATGTAGTCCTGCATAAGAATTACTTTGAGAGCTCTTTATTGTTCATCCAGGAGCTTACTGCGACTTCTCATGCCTTTTGAATTATGCTCTTTGTTACTTCCTATATGCTATGTCTGGAGGTATTAAAATATTTCAAGTTTGTATAACTAGAAAATATTTTACTTTTAGTTTTCAAAGGTATGTTTTCTAAGTACAAAATTCAAAGACGATAGATTTTTTTTTCTTTCAGTCCTTTAATTTGTGTAGTTTCTTGTACACATGGTCCTTTTTTTCTTACTAATGTGGAATAAGATGCTATTTAATTTTGTTATTCTATAGCTAATATTTTTATATATGTGGTTTAACCATTTTTTTCTTTATAATAAGTTTTGGACAGTTTTATTTTTGTGTATCTTGGTATGATTTTATTTAAATTTCTTTTGCAAAAGGAAATGTGGTATTATAAGTTGAACTAAACTCAAAAATTTTAAATCTTTAAATATTTATTGCCTACTTTGAGAATTCTAATTATATGAATGTAAAAAAGAAAGAATAGCAGTTAATGCTTACAATTTTTTATTTTACTCTGATTTTTTTCCTGTCTTGAATTTCTTATAACTTCTTAGTTGATGTTTTTAAAAATACAAAGCTCATACATTTATATCTGGTAATCTGATAAACTAATTTGCACATAGCATCTTGTAATACAGCACCCATTGATGGATTCCCATCACTTTGTTTAGTGAAATCTTGTATCATGTATGATACTGTGTTCTTCTGTCACTATTTTGTATCCTTTAAAAATAATAATTAAAAACAACAAAAGTGAAAAAAAAGAATTTGCAAATGGAGAGTTGAGAATGAAAATTGATTTAAGGCAAGACTTGAGATGGATGTGCAGACAAGGACTTGAAGCATGACATGATGGTTTGTTATTCACGTGCACCTATGCACGTGAGCCATAAGTACCTCACAGGCCTCTTATCCTTGGGACCTCAGTGCTAATATCTATCTTCTGAAAGCAATCCTTCATCTATAAGCACAGCCAGCTCCATGACCAGCTTTTCCACTACATGTTATATCCTGTAGTGAGAGGTCCTAGGCCTCAATCAATGGACCCAACGGCCATCACTAAACTTTTTGAGGGCTCAGTCAGCATCCTCCAGTCAGAGGCAGATGGAAAAAGTTGCATTTCTTTCTCATTTTCACCTTTATTTACGAGGGTTCACCCCTATACAGATGCTTTGGAGCCACAAGATTATTGCAACCTGGATGAATTTCCATTTGTATCTCAATATTTAAGATATTTCCACAGATTTACTAAGCTACTTTTAATTTCCTGGACCAATGCAACATTTTTCCTTTTATTGTGTTTATTGTGGAGGCTCCCAGTAATGATTGCTGGAAAAGGCAGACAGAATGAAAGGGTTCTCTGTCTGATCTCAGAACCCATTATGTTCTTTCTAAATTTTTGATATTTTAATATTTTATTAATTATTGATTTGGTAAATGGTCTCACTAGGCAGCTGGGACTCATAGTGATTCTCCTATCTCAGCCTCTCTAGTGCTAGGATCACAGGCGTGTGCCACAATAGCTGGTCACATGAAGATATTTCAAATAAATATTATGTGCTAAGCATAACCAGCATTAAGGGGATTTTACACTTCATATAAATGTTGCAATTGGAATGTGAATATAAAGAGCAAAGGTCATGAGCTACCTTGTGAGAGGACACAGGAGGGAAGCAGCTAGAGGGACCATTGAAGACAAGCCAAAGACACACTGCATGATGACCCGAGTGTTCCCGGCTTTGGTTGTGTGTGATTGTGCAAGTATCTGTATATGTTAACTCTTCCAAGGTGTACACTTCATATACACACAGTGTATGTGTTACATCTTCACAGATTAGCAAAACGTATTGAAAAAGCATTCGGGAGTTAATGGCAGTTACAAATGAGAGATTTGCTACCAGATTTCACAGAAATTCTGCCTCTGTTTTCTCACCGCAGAGATAGAACAAAGCAAAGTCACACACATTCTTCAAATAGGAATATGAGAGTGGATTCTGTACCAGGTATGTCTTCTCTGTCTAGGAGCTGGAACAGAAAGTCATTTGTTCACAACTTTGGAAAGAATAGGGCCCAGCAGTGGGGAGAATATTTACAGTGTCTCAACTCCCTCCTGTATCAAAAGAAACTTTCTAAAACATTCATGATATTTCATGTTGAAGGAGAGAAATTGAATAGACAAATACAGACTGTGTATGAAGAAACAACAGGAGACAAAGAGAAATACTAAGATATTATCTCATGGGGAGTTTTTACATAGTCTTGAATGAAATCATTGGTAACAAACTTCCTAAGCACAACTACATGAACATCTGATGTGGGAATATCCCTGTGTGAGTTTTTCATCCCCAGAGCTATTTACATAACAGGAGGCCTTGCAAATAGGACCTCCCAGTGCTGATGAAATCCAGCCCAGCCATGACCTTGCAGCTCTGAAGAGAAGTCTTGACCTGGATGCCCAGATGTTCACACTTGATGATCAAGACTGAGCACAGAGGGCACAACAATGAGGGGGCACTGACCTGGGTTCTTAGTTGCACTTTTAAAAGATAGATTATGTAGGACAAAGGATGCTGGGGGCACCACAGGATATGAGTCAGTTAAGAAGTGGACATGTGACATTCCCGAGCAAGATGTCCTTGTGTTTTTAACTACCCAGGCAGAGGTGCACCAGGTGGAGTCCAGGGGAGCCTTGGTGCAGCTTGCAGGTACCTGAGACTCCCCTGAGTGACTTTTACATCACTTTCGGTAGCTGTGACATGACCTGCATTCATAGGCTCCAGAGAAAGAGGTAGTGTATCTCATTTATCATTCCCATTGGTGGAAACATATACTACACAGACTCTGTGAAAGGTTGATTCACCATCCCAGAAACAATGACAAATATGCGCTGCATCTGCAAATGAACAACCTGAGATGTGAACACAGAACCATGTATTATTATGGGAGAAACACACGCAGGGGCACTGTGGTCCACGGAAAACCAGGCAGGACCCCAGAAGCAGGTGCAGAGAAGGAAACAGCAGAGTGAGGGCTTCCTGTTGGACTCTGGGGTTTCCCTTCTGTATTAATATTACAGGACTTGAGCAGATCTTGCAATGCATGAGTTGCACTGAAATAGCAAGTAAATGGTCTGGGTTACACTTACTTGCAAAAGGCCATAGGAAATCGTGATGCTTTCATCTCTCTGTGAACGTTCATAATGGATAAATGTGACACATTGATCTCTAAGTGAGGTGCATAATTTGCTAAGTTAGCTTCCCTTTCAGTGTCACAACTATGTCATCTAAAATTTAATTGGCAGATTCTCTTAAAATGATGAGGAATTGTTAAGTGGTGAAATAAGTTCTTTAGATAAGGTATTAAATCCTTCCCAGCACTCTCCATGGGGTCTGGGCACACATAACTCTGCCATCCCTTCTGCCACCTAAGTTCATGTTGTTCCCGGGCTCAGCCCGAGCACTATGAGGAACCCTGAGGTCAGGAAAGAGAAGAGAGGTGGCTGGCCTAGACTCTGGGCAACATCCAGGAGTTCTGGTGAGGTTTTTCATTTTTTCATTCATTCATTCATCTATTGACATTTAATGTATTTAGTAGAGGGTGTGTAGGGTCTCTCTACACAGATTGGACTCATAGTCATCCTCTTGTCAGCATATTATTTGCTAGGAATACAAGCACATGCCACCACATGCAGTCACAGGTGTCATATAAGTGAGCTACGGGAGGTGTGGGGGCAGCACAACCTGCTAGGGAGGGCACCAAAGCTATTCCACCTTCCTAAGTAGGCCCTTTATTCTGATGAACTATCTGGATGACCCCATAAGATTTTTCTACACAAACAGCTGAGCAGGATTTGAGCTTGTGCTTTTGTTGGAACCTTAGAAGTTATAAAATTTACAAATTACAATGTAACAATTTTAGCCATCATTATCTCTCATCTTTTCTTTCACTCTTTAATTTCCTCTCTCTCTCTCTCTCTCTCTCTCTCTCTCTCTCTCCCTCCCTCTCTTCTCTGTCTCTGTGAGTCTGCCTCCAACTCTTGCATGTATCCTTCTCATGTCTCAAGTTTTAATTTAAAGTTTTAAAACATGAGTAAAATAATGTAGAATAACAAAGGGAAACATGCTGCTTTCCTAATATTCATTTTTTCTATAAAGAGATTCCCATAGTTCTTCATTAAAGCTTTCTTTACTTTATCTCAGTGAATTCTGTATTTACCACTCATATATCTATTCCTAATCTTCCTAAAATAATCAGTTATACCCCTCGACATTGCCATGCCCTTCTCATGGTTACCGTGCTCTGTGATCAGCTACAGAGTGAGCAGCACAAATCACTTCCTCATCAATACATGGGTGATGAAGCCGGAGCCCAGCTGTCATTCTCACAGAGATGACCATGTCTCAGAGGTCTCCAAGCACTTCGCAGTCATTCTCATCCTCTGAAGCCAAATGAACCCTCTTATCCTGACCTGGACCAGCTTCATCATCAATGTGTACTCTGTTTAACAACTGAGATTTCATGTTGCTGATGTGGTGTCTCAAGTGCCACTGTTTTTTCCAGGTCAGGACCTGAGAATCTTTCAGAATATGACTTCATCTGAGATGCATCAGATACTGTCTCTTGGACAGTCTGAATTCCAGCTACTTGCAGATTTGTGCATATTCATAAACATTTTCTGACTTTCCTCATATTTCCTTCTCTGTTACTCTGCGTTCAGTCGTGATTGGGGAAATGGCATTTTCTATTAGTGATTTCATCACACCCGTATTCCAAATATATGAAATGCACAAAATATTTAACATCACAAAGATTTTCAGGCTCCTAAAGGAAATAAAATTGCATCTTGAATGACTAACAAAGAAACATGGAGATTCAGGAAGACCCATCACCACTTGTGAGCCCTGTTTCCTGGTGCAGTAAGACCCTAAGTAGACAGTGGAGGGAGCACTGAGGGAGACACATTTGATGACTGGAGGAAAGGAGAGGACTGGATGAGGTGATATCATTCTCCTGGTGGTCCCTCATACCACATGAAACCTTCAGAAGACTCAGGATCTCAAGAAGATGCACAATGTTCATACAAGACTCTGAAAGGGAAAAGAATTAATGCTTACTGAGAGGCAGATCCAGACACCACTGCAGATAGAGGATTCTCAGTGAAGGACATATCCTGAAAATTATGCTACTTGAAGAAAAAGAATTTTCCTAACCATGGAACAATGATATTCCATAAAACTTGTAATTATATCAGCATAGTTCATAGGAAAAAAAAATTTTAAAAAGCCACTGCCTCCCATAAAGAAACAGATATGGGTTAAATGAGCCAAATAGTTAGACTTTCACTACGGTATCACAGGGACAGAAAATCATAAGGAACACAAAACCCCACATTCTTATGCACATCAGTGTAAAGGGACTGGGTTAGGGCTGAAGGTGCTACAATACCAGGTCCATCTGTGAGGAGATTATAGTGTTGACAGAGACAGCAGAGGAGACAGGAGAGGGCAGGACAGTCCCATGCAGCCTCTGTGTCCACCACATGCCAGACTCTCCTCAGGGCACTAGGCCATCAGCTTCTTGTCTTTTCCCTTGGAAATTCAAATTTGTTTCTCTTAAACAAAAAGAGGGCAACTAGAGAAATCTTAGAGAAAACTGCTGGCACTCCTTCACATCTACAAACTGCTTCAATGTAATTTCTAAGTGAATGTACCATATCATTTAGGATCACCTCAGTATCATTTTCAGATTAGAAAGTGACACATTTTAGTTATGAATTTTCCATAATCTGCATTTCACACTTCCAAAACTTCCCCCTCACAAAACAAAAATCAACAATGCTCAAAAAATTCATCTTCCACCTGAACTTACACAACCAGTGCCTACTCAAGGTGAAGATGCATCAGCCGAACTATCACCAATTCCTTAGCATGAAAGCGAGCACCACCTCAGTCCCTGATTATCACTTGGCTCATCAAGTGTGTCCTCCAAATATCTCACTCAAATTTTACTCTTTTTCTTCAAATGTCTATGTTTGTCAATATTTTGTTTCCTCACAACAGAATCATAAGCAGATATAGAACACAGGAAATTGTTAATAATACAGCCCACAAGGGAAACACATACTACTTTAAACCTGCTCCCCAATACCTTCCTGAAGCTGCAACAATTTAGCAGTGTATGATAACTGTTCCATGACATAATTAGTGACATAACTACATTCTGTTCCTCTCTGTGGTGATGCACATCAGTCTTCCTCCAAATCCACAAGCGCTATACAACACTGAACAGACATCAGATATCTGGATTCAGGAGAATCTCTAAGTATGACCTCAAAGCAGGGAGCTAGAGATGTCCAGTATCAAAGTTCAGAAACAGGGACTACTCAGAGAATAACAGATTCTCCTATTTCTGAGTGTCAGGATTCATCTGCTCTCCACCTTGTACTCACAACAGCTACTATGCTCTTGACCAGATCATAGCAAAAAGTTCCAAGCCCAACCTGTCAACCTTTCTACTGTTGACTCAACTGTTCCTTGTATTCAACCCAGCTGATAATTATGAAATTGGTGAAGGTATCCCAAATGTAACAACTAAATAAGGTATATATTTTAGTTCCTTTTCTCTCATTGTTGAGAAAATACTGACACTCCAGCTTAAGGAAGGAAAGGTTTATTTATCTCAGTTAATGCAGGCTTCATAGTTTAAAGCAGCCTGAATTATCTACCAAGGTCTGACAGCCTTATTTTCAAAAGAGATGGTCTGTGCCTCTGTCTTCTTCAAACATCTCCCCCCTACCCAAGGCGGCTTCAATCGCAGACACTGCCACCCCACTCGACAGGGTCTGGAGGAGAGGCTGGGGCATCACCAAGCCCAGGATGATCCTCTGCAAACCTCCAAGAGAGGCTACTTCTTTGTGTGGAAGAGGCTCTGAACTCAAGCTCCCAGTTTAGGCTTCTGGCCTCTCTGGCCCCACCTCTTGTGCTCTGTCCTGGTCCTCTGGCTACTCCTAGAGCCTGGTCTGCCCATGACTAACATGAAACTTTTGGGAGAGGGGCAACTCGCTACAACTCATAACAGTATATTACTTACATGTGAAAACTACTCAGGGTGAATTCAATCAGTGTACACTGCATATATCCAATAGTAATAACCTAAATTAAATAAGGTTAACAGACTACAATGTGCTAGATTCCAGTCTCTGTTCACAAAATGTTCATATAAAATATTCAGTCAATGAATTGAGAAGGATCCTGCCTTTCATGCAGGATCCTGTCTCAGTCATAAGGGAACCACATTCGTATAGCAGAGCAGAACTTTGTGGCATCACTGGTGATGGTTAGCACAGGGCTCTTCTATTTTCAAAAAAAAAAAAAAAAACTAGCACAAATGGCAGGGGTGAAGATGTTGCACCTTTTAACATCCCTGATGAATAGGTCACACACAGAGATACTCTTTCATGTTACACATAGAGCTCTTCACACTTCAGGTCACAATGTTTAGTTCCCACGTTTGGGCTCTAAATGAGAGAGACGGGGCTGGGCTGTGCTCTCTATCATGACTTATGCATGAATTGTCAATCCCAGTTTGTTGATTCAGAGGCAAATTGTTGAGTATGTCAGCTCATGGAGGAATTCTTTTGTTTTCATGGAGCAATTGTTTCAGGATATTGAGTTAGTGACACCGGTAGATTCCATCTTTCCATGCTAAACTTAAGTAATTGGTAAAGCATTTTTTATACAGCTCAGTAGCAAGGAATCATGAGAGTGCTTGCTGCCTACTGGACAGTGTTTCAGTACACCTAATTCAAACAAAAACTGGATGCTCTGGCTGTGTGAGTGTTATCTAAAAGAGAGTTCCATCTGCATCACTCACCTGTGAACGTTTCATTAGCAGGCTCTGGGATCAGCTCTGAAGTGCAAGTGCAGCACTGCTTTTCACCAATCAGTGAGTCAACAGCTGGAAGATGTCCTCACAGCAACCCAACTTGCTATAGACAAAAGTGCATCACTAAAAGTGGAGTTGTATTTCAACAAGAGAAGAATTTACACTACACAATTGCAAACATCTACTCAGAGGCAGAAAAGAAGTGGAAGGGATTTTGTTGTTAAAACAATTTTTCTTCACGTACACATATGAATATATATAATTTTATTGGGAAACAAATAGCAATGAGAAAGTTTTTGAAAAGCACAGTTAATTGGTAGGATTCTCAGCCTTATTAACTATATATGCTGATACCTGTGCAAAAATACATAATTTTTATTCCAATTTTTGAACTCATATATCTATGAGTGCACTTCGCATGCACAGAGAATACTGCAATCAGATGACTGTCTTGAAGTCCATAAAATATATGATAGCATTTATTTCCGAGACAAGTTATGCCCAATTCAATAGGATGACTGATTTCAGTTGTGGTCTCAAAGCCTTGGGACATGCCAATTTTGGAATGAGCAAGTGGAGTACATATAAAGCAAATTGATATGAGGCAGAACACTGAAATGGATGTGTAAATATGCACATGGATTGTGAAATCATGTCTGAAATTACGGGAATGCACTTATGCATATGTGTTGTACACAGGAGGCTGCTTTGCTGGGTTTCATCTTCCCAAGACCATTCTTCATCTGTGAGCACAAGCAGCTACCGGCCACCTTTTCTACTGTATGTCCTGTGCTGGACTGGGAGCTCCTAGACCTTAAGCAATGGACATCATTGAGTTCTCAGAACTCTCAGTCAGCATCTACCACTCAGAATCAGATTGCAAATGTTGTACTTCATCTGTCTCGTTTCCACTTTAATATATTAGATTGCACCACTCATGTGCATGATTTGGAAAGACCATGTAAAATCATGTTGCATCTTGGCTTAATTTTCACTTGCATCTTGATAGTTAAGATATTATCAGAGATTTGTAGTTATTCACAAACACATGAAACAATACTGGCCCCGTCTCTTTCAGGTGGGTACTCACAGATGTAGATTTAGGCAAATTGAGACAGGATGATGGGAGGCTTCTGCATCTGACCTCAGGAATAGTGTGTTTTACCACTGGTCTGTCTCATTAGCTGCTGAAAGAGACAAGACTTGCCCTGTTGAAGTCCTCACAGATGTCTCTCAAATTTAAATTCTCTTGTTGCTCCAGCTCTGATAAATTGCTCTAGGAGAGGGAATTTTTGGCTCTCAGTTAGGGAACTGAATGTGGCAGGATGATAAATGCAGAAACAAAGCTTGTAATTCATCGCTGATACGTCAAGTCAGCATCTTTAAACACACAACTAAGAATCAGTTCTCAGTGTAGCTGTTTTCAATATCTGTGGAAAATATGAGTGTGCAGTACTCTGGCAGACATTTTCTGAGGGGGCATAGATGTGAGTCTAGGCACAAAGGTAGGGACAGGGTAAGGGTTGAGTGCCAGAGGTCACTCAGCACCCGTTGTAGCTTCTCAGCGTTTTTATAAAAAGGGTTGCTAAAGCTGTCTCATTGCAATTTTTCTCAATAAAATTAATAATAATAAAAGAAAAAGAGAGGATGATCAGGATCAGCATTGAAATCTCTAGACTTAAAAAAGGGCCCTGAGCCTCTACAGAGAACATGAGGAGGCCCTAGGATGAGATAGAGACAAGGATGCTCAGGAGTAAGGGCTTTCCGTTGGTCTAGGATCCAACTGTGTCTCAGCATCATACACATTCTGGAGTACTTACATTGTTCATCTCAAATGCATATATGCAGTCTCAAGACTCTAAGGAACGACAGGGATTTTGGTGCTGAAAGAACATATTTCCAAAGGTAGCATTCCTCTGTTTAATACGAATTACTTTGTAAGTAAAAAACAACTTTCATATGAGTCCTGGAAATGAAACTCTAAGTCTTAAGCATTTATATGCTTTGCTATACAGAATTATCATCATCAAAATGTCAAAGTCACCTTCTACTTTTGTCTCAGTGAAGAGAGTCTGTCTCATGCAGTATTAAATATTTTAGTTAGGGAACTCTAGAATAAAAGAAGATATAGGAATTGGGCTGGTGAAAATGAAAAGAAAATGCATGAGGACTGGTGGTCCTCATGGTGATTTTTATTTATTATTATTTTTATTGAAGAACAAAAGCAATGAGACAGTTTCAAGACAATTAAAAAGGACAGATTTGATAAATTATACATTGCAAAATGTTTTCGTAATGTTTTGGTGTCGTAAAAGGTGCATACATGATATTATACTTACAGACATTATTATAGCAGATAGCTCTAATCAGTGAATGAAGAGAGTGTAGCTATATAGTTATCTTATTTCTTATAGGTGAAATATATCACAGATTCAATAAATAATACTTTCTACCTTGTTATCTCCCTAGTGTTTGTCCATAGTACTAGAACCCAACTTAATATCTTGTCCAACCACTATTAGTGAAAATCTTGCTTCTCATACAATTATGCAGAAGCACGGCATATTTATCCTAACTGTACTGTTTATACACACACAATGATTCTTCTTTATATACCCCTCTTTTTTTGTCTAGAAGTGTCAAAGATGAGCACTTCATTGTCATTAAAAATATTTAGGTGCCTGAACTCGGTGAAACAATCCAACACAGTCCAGCATTCCACAATAATAGTGAGTTATCTGAAGAAGCTGTTGACTATAGCCATTTATAGCTCAACTTATTATGGACCAACATTATATACCACATTTTTATACTTTTTTGCTGGATGGTTACTACCGAGATAGATCAAGACATATATAACAAAAGATATAGCTTTTGTTTCTGATGAGGTCAGTGAAGTCCCTCAGGGTTTATCTTGTAGTCCTGTATCTTATTCTGTAGATCCTTTGTCTATATCATCCATGTGGATGAGTCACAGCCAACACTTGACCAGTTTGCTTTCTGTGAGAGCCTGACAGAAAGTTTTCAAGCATTTAGCAGAGTATGTGATACTTACCACCATGTAAGTAGCTGCATGACTAAAATATTTTGTCCTTTTCTCTTTGAGAATACCTATTAATCTTCCCACAATTCCAGTGATCCATGTAATTCAGAATGGAGATCAGAACACTGGATCAGCAGTGTAACTCAAATAACAGGACAGATTCGATAAATTAATACATTGTGAACTGTTTTCATAATGTTTTGGTATCGTACAAGGTGCATACATGATATTATACTTACGGGCATTATTATAGCAGATGTCTCTAATGATGTTTCTAAACTAGTTTGTGTTTTAGGTTGACATAAGGCTAGGGGGCAATACAAAGAGCAACAAAACAAAGAATTAAAATTCCAAGCTATGTAAAATCCCAGCTATAAAGAAAAAGGGTGGATTGATTCACTGGGTAACTTTAAAGCTCTCCAAAATATGAGAATTATGGTATAGTAAGATACTTATATACAATTGGCAATTTTTTGTTATTGAATCTGAACGTTGTATCCTATATTTAATGAGCAAGAAAAATTTTTGAGTGTTTAATAACATGCTATAAAACGAGATAGATAAATTTATTATAAAGTTGCAAGAATAGTTAATACATAATCATACATGTTTACCATAGGTATGGTGATAGTACATACATAGCATGAGATAACTAATCAAGAATATCAGTTAGCTGCATGGAACATACAAGTGCCGTTCTGAGTTGCTCAGAGTGGAAAATCATATAATGCTGTCAGAAAGTGGTCTTGAACTAAAAACAGTTAACAAAAATAATGATATGGAAACCAAGGCATTCAGCAATTTCAAATCATGAATTTTTTCAGCTGATCCCAAAACTTTTCAGAACATTATCTGAGCCAACATTATTGATAATGGTTACTTATTTAGCATTTCATACAGTTTTGTTTCCCATGAAAGATCATTGATAAACATTGAAAATGTGCAGGTGTAATGAACTAGAGATGACACTGAATAAATTAGTGACACTTTTTAATTATCACCTGAAGTGTTTTCAGGTCACAAATTTATTCATCCAAACAAACTCCATAAAAATCAAAATGGCACAGTGTGTATTATAAATAAAAACACCTGTAGTATAAGAGAAAGACAAAGAGGTGGCTCACTAAAACAAGGCTGGCTGAGTAGAAAACTGCCTGCCTGCTACTCAGTTAATCAAATGAAAACCATTTCAGATTGAGGAAATATAAGAAAGAGGTCACTGTGAGTACCACTGGGCTTTGTGGTGACCTTGGCTGACCTTGAGGATGAGGCGTGGAGGTGTGGGAGAGGGAATGTGCTGAGCAGTGGGAAGTACATGGCCACCTGAGATTTGCTATGTCTGGCCTTGTGTTATTCATGTTCAGTTCCTCAAGTGTTTAAGTGTTTAAACTTCAAATCTAATTGGACTTAATGGGAAACTTGAAGCTTCTCTTGTAGCTTGATGGTTCCATACACCCTGGGGCTAGTTTCTTGCATTCTTTTGAGTTTAAAGTAGTCAACAGAAAGATGTATATGGAGGGTGGGGAAGTTATTAAAGTCCTTCGAGAAGGGCCGACCAAATAGCTGAGTGGATTAAAGTACATGCAAGCAGGCCCCAGAGGAGGGGGTTCGATCAATGTGCATGCTGTGCTGAAGCCGGCACCATGGCACACTGAGATAGAGATTGAGACTGGGCATTTTGGCAAGCTTGTAAGTCAGCATTTGGGAGGCTGTTAACAGGCAGATCACTATGAGTCCGACCTAGAAGTGAAAACCTAAATACCATGCAGACTCTTCCCTAAAAGCAAAAAAAAAAAAAAAAAAAAAAAGAAAAGAAAATGGAAATGGAAAGAAGAACCAACACTAAGGAAATGGCTATACTCCCAAAACTGTTATATGGGTTTAAAGCAATACCAATCAATATGCCATTGGCATACCATACAGATCTATAGAAAACAAGTCAAATTCATTTGGAACTCAAAGAGTTTTAAAAGAGCAAAGTCAATTGGGGCCAATAAAAGCTGGGAAGGAGACATTACAATCTCTGACTTGAAATCATACTACAAAGCTACTGTTATAAAATCAGCATGAGACTGACCAAAAAGCATAGCTGAGGATCAGCAAAACATATTAAAAAGGAAAACACGTATAAAAACTGCACTCAGTCATATTATCTTGGACAAAGGAGCCAAATATTTACACTGGAAGAAACATAGCCTCTTTAACTGATGGTGTTTGAAAAAACTGGCTTTCCGCATGATGAAAACTAAAATTAGATCAAGAACTATTACCATGTACTCAACTAAAATCAAAGAGGATTAAAGACAAACACTGAAGCAAAAACGCTAAATCTACTGAAAGAAAGATCTTAAAGATATAGGGATAGGCAGACAGTTGATGAAAAAGAAAAAAAAAACAAATTGAATGGCAAATAATTCAAAGAATCAACAACAGGGATTCTGTTTTACTATAATATGTCTGGATAGCAAAAGAAATAACCAGCACAGTGACAAGAAAAACCACAAATTGGTAAAATATCTCTATCAATGGTCAGTCAGACAAAGCACTTCAATCTAGCATATGTGAACAACCAAAAAATTGTTTCCCCAAAATTCAAAGATGGTAGCTGAGGTGAATACACACTTTTCAGAGGAAGAAATATAAATGACAAATAACCCACATCAAAAGATGTTCCACAGCACTGGTCATTTGAGAAATGAAACTTAAAAAACACTAAGATTCCACCTATCCCAGAAAGAATGGCCATCATAAAGGAATCATCTAATAATAAGTGTTCGAGAGGCCATGCGGGAACAGTTACCCTTGTGCACTGTTGCAAAAAGAGCAGACTGGTACAGTCTCTACAGAAATCAGTGTGGAGATTACTCAGCTAACTAAGATTAGAAGTCCCACGCAGCCCAGCTATTGTCTTTCTGGGCATTTTTGCAGAAGAATTTAAGTCATCATACCACAGTAATATCTTTGTGCCCATGTTCACAGCAGCAGAATTTGTCATAGCTAAACCTCAGAAATAACCCAAATGCCCATCACCTGAATAATGGATAAAAAAACAAAGTGTTGTTGTATAATGGAATATGACTCAGCTATAAAGAAAGGTGAACTTCAGGATGTTATAGGTAAATGGATACAACTACAGGCTACACTCATAGGTGAAATGAACCTGACCCACATGTTTAAACATAATATTTTCTCCCTACTGTAAGAAACTGAAAGAGTACATAAATTTGGGAAAGTGAAATAGAGAAAGTAAGAGGGAAAGAAACTGAACAGAAGAAATACATAATTGGGATGAGAGAAAGGAGAAAATACATGAAAAAAAAAAAGGAATGGGGAAAAATCATGTGCATATATACACAGAATAAGAAACATGATTGTACTAAGAATGTGCATCCATAATTAAATTCCTTTATATATTTATTTGATACAGAGTCTCACTAAGCAGCTTGGACTCATAATGATCCTCCTGTCTCAACCTCACCCACGCTGAGTTTACAGACATGTACCACCATGAATGGTTTAGGTGGTTGGGATGCCATGCCTGGGGTTCAGGGTCAGCATGGTATGTTGCACCACGAATTGAAACTGGGTTCTTGCACTTACCAAGAAGCTGCGTAGAGCATCAATTTTATACTACCAGTCTTATATCAGAAATCTTCAATACAGTAACGACTATTGAGGATCTATCATCTTATTTTTTATATTGGTATAATTTTGAATGTTTTATCTACTATTTTTCTGTTATCCTTTTTTATTAATTTTATTGAGAAAAAATTATGAGACAGTTTCAAAACAGTTTGGAGGAATGTTACAACTATTAATACATTGCATATTGTTGTCTTTGTAGTAGTCATTTATAGCTCATGGTGCTGATAGGATATCCTGTCCAAACAGTATTTGAACAAATATTTCTTCTTAGTGAATTAAGAAAATGTGACTAAATATCTGTCTTAGCTATTTTTCATATGCAGATACAAAATTGTCCTACATTTATGTATCCTGTTTTTGTTTACTTTTATCAGACATGGGTATTCCATTATTCTCCAAATATTGCAGATGCATGAATTCAGCAACATATTCCACAGTAGTCCACAAAAGTAGTGTGTTTTCCACAGGACTGGCAATGTCTCTTTAACAGGAAAAACAAAAGTCCCTGGCATTCCTTAACAACATCTAAAAACTACACACAGCAACTTCTAAATAAATGCAGTACATTATTTATTAATGCTTCAATATTTTTCTTTCAGATAAGGTAATTAACACATTTTGCTTACAAATTCTCCACAATCTATACTTAATATTTCCTAAACATTACCTACATCCATCATCTCAAAACACCAGAAGCATTGATTTTATAAATTGTCCTTTGAGGACAGGGAGAGAGTTTGGTGACCTAAGCATCTACCAGGCAAGCACAAGGTCGAGGGTTTGACCCTTGGTACCTTGCCATGCCAGCCCCACAGATCTAGTCACTGAAATGAGGCATGGTAGTGCATACCTGCTATCCCAGTACTGTAGAGCTAAGACATGAGAATCATTATGATTTCAAGCTGCATAGCAAGACCCTGTACAAAATATAAATAAATAAGATAATAAGTTGTGCTTCAAAGAAGTCTGAACATTGGTAACAAGAGGATCATGGACCTCCCATGTATTCATCTTCACACACAGATCTGACCTCAGTATTAACCACAACCCTGCTGCTCCTCTAGGTCTCTCTGCCTTCACTCTCTTGACATAACTATAAAGAAGAGCCACATTCATTCTCAAATATGCTACAAAATTCAGCTTCCACCGTTGTTTATATTTAATGTCTACTTTATATGAAGATGCATCAGCGATAGCATCCCCATTTCCCAAGCACTAAGTACAGCACCACCATAGTCTCTGGTTACCAACTGACTCATCATTCACATCATCCTGGTCTTTCACTCAAATTTACTCTTGTTCCTCAAGTGTTCAGGGTTGTTAATACTTGAGTTCTTTCAAATAGAACTGTTATATAACATAGAATATAGGCAGTTGTTAGTTATAAAACCCACAAATGAAACATGGACTCTCTTAAGCTTAATGACCAAATATTTCTTCAACTTTTAAGGATTTAGCAGAGTATGTGATCCTTTCCACCATGTAAGCAGTTCCATAACTACAATACTTTGTTCTTTTCTTTGTGGGAATACCTAATAAACTTCCTATAAACCCATTGGTCCATGTAATTCAGGATGGAGATCAGAATTCTGGATCAGGAGTAACCCTAATAGGGCATCAGAACAGGAAAATAGGAATGTGTAGTATCAAAGGTCAGAACCAGGGACCACCAAGAAGGCAAGACTTATCTACTTCTTGATATCAACATTCAGCTGCTGTCAATCTTAGAATGTAAGAGCTACACTCACTTGTCAACATCTTATGCAGGTCCATGTGCAACCTGTTGTTCTATTTACCATTACTCTGTTGATGTGACCTGCATGCAGATCATGTGATTATTATTAGCTATGAAAAGGGCAGAAAGCTGAAATAAAAACAACAAGATATGTTGTGTATATTTGCTACAACTCCGTGCTGAATGCAATCAGTGTATCCTGCATGTATGTACTAATAAAAATGTAAAATAAAAGCAAGAAGGGTGAACACACTATAATATGCTGGATGCAAATATCTGTACACTAAATGATGTGGATTTAAAAATTCAAGGAAGTATATATGCTTCAGTTAATGAATTAAAAGGGCACCAAACTGAAGGGCAGGGCCTTGTCCCAGTCAAATGTGTAGCATATTAATACAACAGACCAGGTTTCTTGTGGTAACACAGGTGAGGGTCCCTGTGGAACTTTTTGTCTCCAAGTTATACATATAGTGCTAATGCAGTGGTGATGATAAAGGACTTTTGTTCCTCCCCAATTAAGAAGTCACATACAGAGTTACTCCTGCATCCAGCATTTATACCTCTTCATACTCGAGATCAGAACGTGCAGGCTCCATGCTCAGGGTTCTCAAGTAAGAAGGCATGAAGTTGTGTTCTTCTCTGTGTCCTGAGTCACTCATAAATACTCAGCTAAAGTTTTACGAATCAAAGGCAAATTGATGAGTACAATTGCATAACTACAATATTTTGTCCTTTTCTTTGTGGGAATACTTAATAATCGTCCTACAAATCCATCAGTCCATGTAATTCAGAATGACGTTCAGAATTCTGGATCAGAAGTAGGAATTATTTAAGAATGAATAAGAGGGAAATGTTCAAGGACAGAGCTCAAAACGGATTTAAGGAGACATAATTAACAAAACTGGTAGATTCTTTCTTTCCATGTTGACCTTAGTTAATCTGTAAAGCATTTGGTGTGGAACTCAGTAGCAAAGGCTCATTAGCATTCTTCCTGAATAGTACTGGTAAACATTTCAATGCATCAATAATTAACAGGTACTGGTCCCTGCCGGCTCTGTTAGTTATCTGAAGACCAATTCCACCCATGTGACTGAGCTGAAAGCCTTTCAATGTCAGGATCTCAACTCAGCCTTGAGGAACATGTGCAGCATTGTTCTCCTACAAGAAGTGAATTGAAACTTCTAGGATCACTCACAGCAACTCTCGTTGCTACAGAAAAAATGCATCAAAATAAAAACTGCTTTATTTCAACAAGTGCAACAATTATATTACATGTGGTGGATTGGAAACTGGTGGTCAGTTTGTAATACATGGTTGTATCGAACCATGTGGTGCTTGGTGTGGCTTCCACCTGATATTGTTGCTAACAGCATAAAACACAGAACTGGCATTGTCCTCGTTAGTATAGCGGTGAGTATCCCTGCCTGTCATAAAACACAGAACTGAAGGAGGAGGAGAAGGAGGAGGAGGAGAAGGTGAAGAAAGGAGGAGGACATTGAAAAGGAGAAGCAAATAACAGTCTAAGAAGGAGAAGAAAAAGAAGGGCTGTTGGGGAAGCTGTATGGTCCTGTTGGATTTCTTGAAGGAGCTTGTCATGCTGCCTTTCCAGATCAATTCAGCTGTTCTCATCAGCAAAGGAGCTCAAACTTTGTTGTCCCTGATAATTGCTATGACTCACTTTGGCAAGCATTAAGCATATGTTCCTGGCTCCAGAGGGGAAGACAGTGCACTGCTCATTCTCCTGGACATTTTGTGTTTGCTTTCCTAATCAGAACTCAGATTTCCTCCTCATCAGTGGAGCTCCAAACCTCATTGTTGCTCACCTTGGCTCTAATATTTTTAGGAGCAGCCTGGTGCTTACCTCAAGCATTTCCTCACAGATGCGATGCAGATCCTTTACCCTACTGACACAGAATCTTCATCACGCTGACACAGACTTTCTAGCTTCTACCACTGACCTCTGGGTCTTCCCAGCGCAGATCCATGAAATGGGCTTGAATGAGACATTGCCATGGGCTCTAGGCCTCCAGCTGGGCTCATGGAAGTCATTGTTAGGAGCAATATGTCCTCAACTGGACTCATGCTGGACATTATTATGGGATCCAGGAACTCAGTGGGATACTTTGATCTTTAGCCTGTGGACAGATTATTTTTCTTTTGTTCTGAAAATCAAACTGAGAACTTTCAGCTTTCCAATCAGACCCTGTGTTACTGAGCTACATCCCCAATTGCATACATAGTTTTATTTATTGTATTTAATTTTTGTTTTGCAGTCCCGGGGATTGAATTCAGGACCTTGCGCTTGCCACACAACCGTCATTCTACTGAGCTATCTCCATAGACCCTGGACACATTATTTTGAACTCTCCTTGCATATGATTTTTTTGTGTAACAACTATAAAATAATACTATAAAATACGTGTCCTATTTTGTACCATTTCCCATGCAAAACCCAAACTATGACACTACACAATTGTAAATATCTACTGAGCAGCAGAAAAAAAAGTATCGGTAGGTTTGAAGTTAAAAATTGTATCTTCACATAGACACATGATCTATGTGTACATCTCTGAGTGTATGTCACATGACAGCACAATGAAGTCGATCAAGTGAGTGTGTAAAAGCCCAGAAACTGTGTGACAACTATTGTTTCTGACACAAGTTTTAACTATTTCAGTGACATAACGACATTCAACTTTTGACCTCAAAACTTTGGAATATACCAATTTTTGAATGAGCAACTGGAGAGTGGAGATTGAAAATTTATTAAAACCAAGACCCTGAAATGGATATGTATATTGTATGTAATGGAATATGTATATTGAACATAAATGTATATTATATGTATATGGAACATGAATTCATGCTATTTATTATATACATGCACCTATGCATATGTGCTGCATGTACCTCACAGAAATCCTTTCTGGAAACTTCATGCTGGTTTTCATCTTCCCACGCTATCCTTCATTGGTAAGCAGGCCAGATCCCTGAGGAGCTCCTCTACTACATCTCCTGTCCTGAGTTGGAGGCACTGGGTCCAGAGCAATGAGCCCCTGGGACATCACTGAGCTCTTTGAGGGCACATTCAGCATCCTCCACCCAGAGGAAGATCCCTAAAATTGTACAACCTCTGTCTGCTTTCTATCTCATGAACAAGGGTGCAAGCCTCGTGGAAATGCTTCAGGAGCTACCAGATAAACACGTGTTCCATCTCAGAATATTCTTTGATTGTAACACAATAGTTTTTCTTTTTTGTTTTTTGTTTTTGAGACATAGTCTCACTACATAGTTTGGTCTGGCCTTGTGCTGTTTTGTAAGCAATTTTTCTTAATGTACTTATTACAAAGTTTATAGGGCCTCACTACACACATCGAACTCACATTGATACTCCTGTTTTTAGCCTTCCAAACATGGGTATTACAGGGAGCACCACCAGGCCCAGTCTCAATAGCCTTCTCAGCATGCTCCAGGGCTGTGGCTGGCACACCGAGACACAGATCAAACCCCGGTCCCTGCAACTTGCTAGGGAAGTGCTTTAATTCGTGGAACTATCTGGCCAGCCTTTGTGCTTAGTTTTTCAGACCCAAGGCTGATCAAAACTCGTAGTGATACACGTATCTCAGCCTACTCAGTGCAGGAATTACAGGAATGAACCACCAGGCTTGGTTCCTTGTATATCAATGAAATAGTATGGCAAGTGAAAAGTCTTCAGTTCAATCCTCAGTACTGCGAAAGAAAAAAAAGAAAACAGAAAGAAAGCTGAGCTGAGATTTATAAAGCTAGTCTTCAAGAACTTGAAATAGTGCTGGTTCCTTTTCTTTCTGGTGGAAACTTTCAGATGTCATTGTTGGAAAATTCAGGCTGGATGGTGTGGAGATGCTTCTTCTGATCTCACCACTCAGTGTGTTCTCCCCTATCCTGTCCCAGGTTCTGCTGCAAGAGAACAGACCTGGCCAGTAAATCCCTCATAGTCTCTCTCTCAAGTGCATTCTCTGGTTACTCCATTTCTGCTCAATTTCTCCTGTAGCTGGATACTCCAACATTAAGGAAGGAAAATGAGTGGGTACAACAAGTTTATAAAATGGAGGTGCAGCTTGTAATTCATCTCTAACAAGTTAAAGTTTCTTTCTTCTTTGTTTGTGTATTTGGTTCAGGGTCTTACTATACAACTCAGACACAGTGATTCTCCTGTTTTCAGCTGCCCGAGTGCTGGGATTACAGTGTGAAGCACTACACCTGGTTTTGTTGGCCACCTCACCCCTCCCAAGACTGGGGATGGCATGACATGTGGTGCAGGAATCAAATCCCAATCCCTGAGTTTGCCTGGGTAGGTGCTTAGTCCACTGTGCTATGTCACATGCCCGTTGGCATTTCTAAAGACACACCCAGATCATACAACTGTTCTCAGTATCCAGGAAAAACATTACTGTGCAACACATTTTCTAAGGGACATAAGTGTGAATCCAGGCACAAAGCTACGCATTGGTAGGGGGGGACCAGCAGGGGTGCTCAAGATCAATAATGTACCTACCTGAGATCACACAGGGGTGATCAGGACCAGTATGGAAAGCTCTGGACCAGGAGTGGTAATTTGCAGAGAGAAGATGCAATGAAATTTGTTACAAAGTGAAGACTTCCTGTCAGTATCTGAGTTTCCTTTCAGTCTCAGAATGATGTACACTCAGGAGACATTACAGTTCATCCTCTCCAGCTGTCAGATGAAGTCACCGGACTCCAGAGAAAGAAAGAGATTTTGGTGACAGAATATATTTACAAATATATATATTATCGACTTCACATGAATGTCTTGGGTAGAGCAAGAAAAATTTGAAAATACTGGAAAGATAACTGTGGATTTCAAAAATGTGGGTGCTTTGTCATACACAGTACTCATCATCATCATCAAGTACAATTAGCTTGAACACTTTGTCACTATGAAGAGGGCCTGTCTCATGCAGGAACAAATGTTTCAGTTTATGGAAGCTAGAAGAAAAGTCATTATAAGTCTGGAGATTTGGCCCAGCAACAAAGCACTTGCCTGGCAAGCATGACATCCTGAGTTCAATTCCTGGTACAAAAAAAAAAAAAAAGGTGCAGAAAGGAGTTTTCATAGAATATGAGAAGAGAGTTTGTATTTCCTCTTTGTATAACTTGAACATGGGCATGATTTTATCAATATATAACAAGGTGTATAATTAAGTCATAATGTATCTCATTTATACATAATACATAATATCATGCATACCATACTATAGTTTCTATATGTATAGTATATTTTATACTACACAGCTTAATGCAGAGATAAGAAAAACAGATACAAGATTCTTGAACATTTGTTTCAAAAAATTGTCTGTTCATTTGTGAACACATAGGAATAAAGAAAAATCCTTCCATGTTCTCTCATTGAAACAACAGGTCTCCCAAAAAAACTGAAACATGAAGTATGACCGTGTGCATGGAACAGTTCAGACTACAACTGAAAACTGTGGGAAGGATTGTGCTACATAAAACCCAGTTCGGTTTCCTAGCATATGAGCTCACAATATATGGGACATTATGCTTCTCATTCTATGTTCACACTAAGGAATGTGTGAAGTTGCCAAATCTGTCACTTACCTGTATGGAAGAGTAAAAAAAAAAAAAAAGATGAGGATATGTCTTCATCACTACACAGACAACTAGGAAGAAAGCATGTGTTCTGTGGCATGAGGGATGTTCACAAATACCTCTCAAAACTCTCTTGTGCTTTGGCCCCTTTAATCTCTGAGGTTTCCACAATAGAGCTGTCTGTATAGCAGGAGGGCATGCAAATGTTGCCTCCTTCTGATGATGAAAAGCAGCCCAGCCTGGATACCCCTGTAACTCTACAGAGGAGCCCATGCCTGGATGCCCAGTTGTTCCCACTACGTGATCCGGGCTGAGCACAGACAGCATCATGGAGCTGATGTTGAACTGCATTTTTCTTTTTGCTATTTTAAAAGGTAACTGAAGAAGAAGAACTACAGATTGCTTAAGTGGCACGATTGGGATAAACAAAGGACATTTGTGACAATTGCCTGAGCAGTATGTCTCTGTGTTTGCAGGTGTCCAGGCTGAGGTGCAGCTGGTGGAGTCCGGAGGAGGCTTGTTGCAGTCTGGGGGGTCCATGAGACTCTCCTGTGAGGCTTCAGGATTCACGTTCAGTAGTTATGGGATGAGCTAGATTCGTCAGGCTCCAGGGAAGGGGCTGGATTGGGTCTCAATAATTAGCTATGATGGTGGTAGCACATACTACGCAGACGCCGTGAAGGGCTGATTCACCATCTCCAGAGAAAACGGCAAGAACATGCTGTATCTGCAAATGAACGACTTGAGAACCGAGGACACGGTCATGTATTACTGTCCAAGAGCACAGTGAGAGAAACCTCAATGTCAGCCTGTCATAAACCTCCCTTCAGGGATGCTAAGGACCAACAGCAGGCATTAGGACAAAAAGATGTTTCCAAACTTGCTAGTGTTTTAGGTTGGCATAAGGGTATAGGGCCATACAAAGAATGACAATAGAAACAATTAAATTCCAAAATATGTAAAATTCCAACTAAAAACAGAAATAGTGGATTGATTCACTGGCTAAATTTAAA